>JAODAL010014251.1:0-88156 GCA_025379985.1 Phyllomedusa bahiana
AGGGGGGCAAGTGCTCTGGATTCAGCCTCGGGAACTCCTTAATCGTATGTTGTTTCTCCTAGACCTATCTTCTAGGTCTAGAATTTTAGACGAGAGCCTTTGTACCTCTTCTTCAAGCTCTGTGTTGGCATCAATTAGTAAGTTGTGTGATGTGGCAAATTCCTCCATCTTTTTCTCAACATGGTCTGTTCTTGTAACCAATGACTGTATGATTGACTTTAGGTCGACCATAATTTGTTTGATGTCCCTATGTAGTGTGTCTCTAAAGGAGTTGAAGAGCTTTTGAAGAACAGATTCTGTTAAAGGAGCCTGGTCTGTTCGGTCTTGAGGTTCCATATCCATTGATTCCGATCTTGGGGAGCTTGATGCTAGTTGGGAGAAGGGGTTTTGGTCTTCTAGGGTTTGTAGAAGTGGAGAAGATTGTTGGAAAAATTGGGTGAGTTTTGCAGGTTTAACTTTTTGTGTTTTCTTTGCGGCGCTTCTCATTTTTCTCTGTGTATGGAACGACATATGTGGAGTATATTGGGGTGTGTTGAAAAATTGTGTTTTTTTTTTTTTTTTTTTTTTCTTCTTCCTTTGTTTGACTCTTTTAGTTTGTAGTGGTGGTAATTGAGTTCACCAGCTTCTCAGGATTAATTTCGTTGAAGCCAAAGGGTCTAATAGTATAGATCCAGTGCAAAGAGGGGTATCACACTAGGAGGTCTTCTCTTCTGTGTTCGCAATGGACCTTAATGAGAGACCATTGGGTACTTAGAATTTGTGCAGGCTTTGCTGTTGGTGATGGAGAGGATTATGTCGGATGTGGGTGATAAATACCACTAAGCAGCTTCTTTGATGTTGAGAAGCGTTGCCTTGGAGGAGTGATTGGGTAGCACGACAAGTCCCAGCAATGAAGTCAAGTTGCTGCTGTATAGGACTTCTTTAATGTAATGTAGCAAAGGATGTCAGGTTAGTTATGTAACTGCATAGGGTTTCTTGGAATAGCTTAGGTTTAAATCACAGAGCTGCTACAGGGTTCATTGGAACATTAAGACCTTTGTTTTCAGGGGTAAGGGTATTCTGGAGCTAGTAAGTGACAAGTTATGCCAGATTGTGGTTGAGATTTAATTGCCACAAAGATGGGAAGGTAGTTTTACTTTTTCTTTTCCCTCCTTCTTTCTGCAATTTGGTCAGAGCAAGCCATCACCAAATTTGGCTAGGTGTTCACAGCCTGCAGAGAGTTCCTATATCAGTAACTGTGGGCTTATAGGAAAATGGCGCCAAATACTGTGCTAGGAATGTGCGGCAAATTAAGGAGCCAAGAACAACAGTCAAAACCCTCTGGTGTTGGCACAGAGCCGCTGAGCAGTGGGCTATAGATGTAGCTGATAGTGTCTGCCATGTAAATCCTCTCAGCGGCAAGCTGAGGGGTTAATTCTAATGCACTGGGCTCCTCTGCTCTCACGGGAGGCCTGGTGACAAAATTGTGTCACGCGCCGTTACTTGCGGTGGTCCGAGGGCCCGAGGAGCAGCCTTTGTCTGAGCAGCTAGCACCGGATGCTGAGAGGGCTGACGATTGTGCCGTTCACGAGGCTTCTTTCTCTTGTCTCTCTCCGCGACTCCGTCACCGCCGCCAGCGTAGGAGAGGGATGCCGTCGGAGGTAGGAGATGGCGCTTTAAGATGGCCGTGGTCTCTGCTGGCAGAAGCAGGTCTCTCCCCATATACTTCAGAGCTCCGGTGCGGAGGGGTGCAGAAGGGTGCAACTGGTCTCAAAATTATCCTTGTGGCGAGTAGCAGGTGATGAGATGGTTCCAAGGGGTTTTTTAGGTGACGTGGAGGTTTAGGTGAGCCGTTTTCCTCGGCCCTGTGCAGGAGCTCTTTCAGAGTGCTTCTTTCTCCATCCCCGGTCAGGCCATGCCCCCCCTTGACAGAAACATTTTCTAGTAACTGTTCTCGTTTGTCATTGCTGCAAAAAATGCAATTTCTCATCCGTGTAACTTCTGAATATTTTTCATTGCGCTCGGTGAATCTCAGTTTGGCGCAGATAGCGCACTTGTATGATAGTTTGTTGAAAACTATCAATTCCTGGTCCTAATGGGCAGTTGTAAATCCCTGGGACTGAAGGCAGAACACTGTTGATTTTGTCTTACAGTTCTTCCACCAGACCGCATTTTACAGGTATTTGCTAGAAACAATTCATTTTCTAATCCTAGTTGGCTGTAGGAAATTAGAGGGATTTAAGAATAGCTGTGATTTTCCGTCTTTTAATAAGAGACTGTCAAAAACTCTTCCATACCTTCTTAAATTTTTATCTTCCTGAACATGGAGTAAAATGCAGATGGTAAGCGAGCAAAGAGGGTGTAGGACATGGAGAGAGAGGGTACGAGAGAAGGTGCTCCTTCCCAGTGCTGGGACAACACGCAAGCAAGCGGTTTGGGTCGGTTGCAGGACCGTCAGGCCTGTCATCGCTGGGTTAGGGCCCTGTGAAACTCAGTAACAAACAGAATCACCAATTTGTTCTTCAGTTTTTAAATTGCAACCTGCATCCAGCGTCCCTTACCTCCTTGTCCTCCCAGTCACGGCCACATCATTGTCATGTGGGTCATGTGGGTTTTGGGGTCATGCTGCGGTTCAGGAAAAGCATAGGCAATGCCAGGTTTCAACTAAAATGGTGGTTGAAAGACTCCTTTTTCTGGCACTTTTTAAATTTTGGGGGTCATGCAGGTTGTGGGACACATGCGGGTGGCCCAGGACAGGTATTGTCAAATGTGCAGTTCAACTAAAATTGGTGGTTTCAAGTAATACTGCCTTCTGGCACTTTTTAATTTGTGGGTCATGAAGGTTTAATGGTCTGCTTGTGGTACAGGACAGGGATATGAATAGTCTGTCATTTTTTTTGGACTCTTGTTGCCTAATTGTCTTTGCCTAAGATGTGTAGCACGTATACCATTTTACTTTTTGTGGATTTTAAATTTCTAACATCTCCCCCCCTGTTTGGGTGTAAGAATGAAGGTGTTGTTCCTCCCCCATAGACTTTAAGGGTTTCATTGGCGATTATCTGTTATCGGATATCGGCAAAGATAATTGACGATATCGACTAACGATCCGATGACGATAGTTGACGCAATCGCTTTATCACTATCAATGAGCCTAAGAAGGCTTGTTTTTGAATGTGGGCAAGCGGCCATATATTTTATATAACTGCCGGGCCAAATGCTATCTCTCCCAGATCCCAAATGAATATGTTAAACTAGGATCGACTGAGCATCCAAATTTATTGCCAATGGGGGGAGTGGGAAATGCAGCTGCCAGACAAGCAAGGGGATAAGGCATGTTACAATACAACCGATAAGTTGCAAGGAACAATCAAGTCGCCACCTTAAACGATAGATTGCTAGTAACAATTAACTATTCTGTACGCCAATTTATCATGATGGATACCATTTTTAGTGAGAGCTTTGACAAGTCACACTAATTTTACTCTGCTGGAAAAAACGAAGGTCATATAACAAATGATCATTGTCAACAGGGAAAAACTGCTAAATAAATATGCTTAAAGGACTTGACCAAAGGGTTGTTACCCCTAATTAATATTGATGAACAGCTACTTTTTTAAATGAAATTCAAGAATAGTAAAGCTGGATATTGAAAATAAACTTCATGTAATGCAAAGTATTGTGGATTTTCTAAAAAAAATTCTAACAAATAGTATTATAACATGTTTTTAATAAATACTCATGTAATTATGAATTCCATCCTCTTTATATTGCTGTAATGGAAAACTGACATAGCTACCTTATTTTTAAAAAAAACGGTTCCCTGGGGATAAGTTGATTACGTGCTTTCCTGCTCCTGAAACCCCCATAGATCAATTTTTTTACCTATAGGGAAACCTGACAGCCAAGTGTTCTATTCCCCTTTCTCAAGAAGCAATTCACAATTGTCATGTAAATCTTGGTTTTGTTTGTGTAATGAACATATGCATATTTTCTAGGTCCTCCAAAAAATGGGCCTCTTTATATCTGCTCCTACTCTGGATTTTGAGGCTTATTTTTATTTTCTCACATCTTCGTATAGGGTAGTTTTTAAATAGTTTTTTTTAAAACCCTCTCAAAGAATTAGCCTTTTGTTTAATATGGTTTTAATATTTTACTTAAAAAGGAAATTTTTTATGATAAATCAGGGGTGACAACAAGTAGAAAAGGGGGTAGGCAACCACCTAGGGGACTACCCATGGCTTCGGAAAAGGGAAAAAATGAAATTTTGGGGGTCATGAGCAAAGGCCCTCCATGCACGGGAGGTGCCCAACACCTGTGTTCAGTGGGCCAGGACTGGAGAGAACTTCAAACCCCGCCATTTAACTTCTTAGATTCTTTGGTCAAAAGTGACCATGTCATTTATACAAAGGCATTATGGGAAAGGGGCTGGGAAGCTCATCGCCCCCTTTGGATGCAATTAATGCCTTGTGAATGCAGAGGCAAAAAGGGGGAAATTTAAATCTACAACCTTAATGATGCTTCCTCAAAGGGAATGTTCCCTTTTCTCGGCCATGTAATTTAGGAGTTTGAAGAAGGAGACACTTTCAGATTTAGCCATTTTGCTGTTTCTACAATCCCTTCAGAGCTGTAATTGCATTTTATTTTAATACCCCCTTTATAGCTCGGTACCATAGGGGAACAAAAAATACAAGTAAAAAAGTTTTAAAATTATGAAAAAAAATTTTAAACCCCCCCTTTTCCCCATTTAAAAACAACAACAAAAAAAAAACAAAAAAAAAAGTATAGCATCTGTTAAAGTTTGATCTTTAATTAAAAATTACTTTTCCCCACATGGGATGCCATAAAAAAACCCCCAGCTTAAAATAAAGAGTTTTTTTTGATCACTTTACCGCCCCAAAAATTGCTTTAAAAGTGACAAGGGTTGAGATAACCAAAAAATGATCCCAAAAAATCAACTTTAGTCCAAAAAAATGCAAGTTCTCACGAAATTTTGAACAGAAAAAAAAAAAAAAAAGCTTTTTGCCCCAGAAAATTTTTGATCCAAAGCAAAAAAAAAAAAATATTATTAGAATCATATGCCCTGCAAAATAGAGAGAAAAACGCCTTTATGTACATAGTTAACCCAAATGATGGTATGATATTTAAAAAAACGGAAAGGCAAAGGATAAAGGGAAAAACAGTCAACAATAACAAACAAAAGGTTTCTTTTTTTCCATTTTTCCGGGAGCTTCTTAAATATAAAGTTCTTTGAACCTGCTCCCTTTTTTTCCTTTGGGAAACGGGATTTTTAAAAGTGGATTTTTGGGAATTAGATTTTACAAAAAAAACAGTTTGGGTTACATCCATCCTGGCCCCAAACCCAAATTGCTTTTTAAACTTTATGCTCTGTTTTTTTCAGCACTTTAAATTATTCCCCAAATTTTCCAAGTTCACGAAAACAAAAAACCGTTACCCCAAATTGTATTTCTAGTGCATCCTATTACTTTTGGTTTTTTTTTTCTACAAAAATAAAATTACCTCAGTGATTTAAAATTTTAAAAGGAAAAACAAAGGCTGTACAATTTCACTTACAAAAGGAAAAAAGCATTTTTAAATTTCATTTTTTGCCCCCTTAAGTTTGTTTTTTTTTTTTTTTCCCCCTCATTTTTATTAAGAAAAAATCCTAACATAAATGCAGAAAGGCGTGCCCATGCCCGAAATATAAAAGGGAAAATTCCCACAGCTTTAAATTTTCCTAAGGGATGCATTTTTTTTTTGTCTAATGAAAGGAGTTTTTCTTTTTTGCCTTTCGGGTTAAAATTGTAAGTATCTTATTTTTAGAAAATGTGCTACATGTTTTGTCAGAGGTGTTTGTTCAGAATCAAAAAAAAAAAAAAGTACAAAAACTGAAAAAAAAATGGTTTTTTTTATGATAAATATAATAGAATTCCTTCTATTTTTAAATTTAAAATTTTTTAATTTAAAAAAACTGAACCTTTTTAAAGATGATGGATGAAGACTATAGAAACCCACGTTACTTTGTTTTTTTAACTTTACAATTCCCCCTATGGGAAAAAAACTAAAATTAATAATTTTGGCTGTATAGAAAAAATTTTACCCAGATAAAAATTAGGGTAAATGTCTTCGCAAGCATTTTTAAAATGCTATTGGGGGTTTTAAAAATGCTATGTGATTTTTTGTCCAAAAATTAGGCCCCTCCATTCTTTTTAAAATTCTTTTATAGATCAATTTTTTCCTAATTTTTTTTCCCTTCTATGATTTCGCCACTAAATTTCGAATTTATTTTCCGTAGCTGTTGTTTAAAATTTTCATACACATTTCCCCAAAGTAAGTTTTGTAGGAAAAGCTCCTGGGGAGGTGTTTAAGCTCTAATTTTTTCATGGGAACCCCTTTTTAAGGGTGGGGGAATTTCTCAAAAATTTCCCATTCTCCGGTTTTTTGCAAAAATAAGTTTTTGGTCCGAATTTTCTTTGGGAGGAAAACGCGTTAAAAAACTTTTATTTTTGGCTGCATAAGGGTTGCACCGGTTTCTGTAATCCGGTTTTTTGCCCCTGCAAAAAAAGCAAAAGGGGGCTTGGGTTTGGGCTTCATTTAAATTTTTGTGTTTTTGTATGGGCACGTATAGGGCTGCAGCCGCTTTTTGAATCGCTTCACTATAAAAATTCCCCGGGGGACTTTAAAAAGGGAAAAAAATGAAACCCAAAAAAATGGGGAAACGGGAATGTAGGGGGGATAAAAATCAGGCAGCGACAGCTGGGAAAAAAAAAAAAAAGCTTTAGGGGTCAGGTGGGGGAAAAATTTAGTGACAGAGTGTGGAGGTTACGGGGAGCAGCCCAAAACGCAAAAACATTTTAGACAGGGCAGGGGGGCAAAAAATTTAATTTTTAGGTGGGGAAAAAAAGGGGAGTAGGCCAAAAGAGTGGGCCCAAAAGCGTGGGGGTTTTGGGGGGTCACAGGGAACAGCCACAGGGAAGCAGCATGAAAGGGCAGTGTGTGGGATAAAGGTTAAACGTGTTGGAGTTGAACGGCATTTAAAAGCAGCAGCAGCAGAGGTCAGAGAGTGGCCCCAATGACAGAGAGTGGGGGGTCACGGCAGCAGCCACAGCGCAGAAAGAGAAACAGGGAGGGGCACAATGACCCCAAGTGTGGAGTTGACGGGAAACAACACGCAGTCAGCATGAAGTTAGAGAGTGGCACAATGGCAAAAGTGTGGGGGGGCAGGGGAGAGCCACAGCAGCAGCATGAGGTCAGGGAAATGGCACAATGAAAATTTTGGAGGTGGGAAAAAAAGTAGTAGGGCCCAAAAGAGTGGCACAATGACAAAAAGAGGGGGAAGGGCATGGCAGCAGCCACAGAAGCACATGAGGTAAAACAGTTGGGATAAAAGAAGAGTGTTTTAGGTTTCGACAGCAGCCACAGCAGAAAACATTTAGGTCAAAAGAGTGGCACAAACACAGTAAAGGAGGTTTACGCATCAACACGCAGAGCATAGGTAGAGAGTGGACAATTTACAGAGTGGGAGGGGGGCACCCCAAAAAGGATTAAAGGCCCCCAGAAATGGCCCCAATGCAGGGTGTGGAGGTTTTACCGGGGAGCAGCCAAACACAGCAAAGAGGTTTTAGGGCATTTGGGACAAAGACATTCTTGGGGGGGCAAAAAAAGGAGTGGCCAAGAGGGGGCAAAAATGACAGGGGTGTGGAGGGCACGGGAACAGCCACAGCAGCAGCATGGGGCAGAGTGTGGCATTTAAAGACACAGGGGTGGAGTTGACGGCATTAACAGCAGCACAGCCCTGAGGTCAGAGAGGGGGCACAATTTACGAGAGTGGAAAGGGCACGGGAGCGCCAAGCAGGGAGGGAAAGAGATCAAGGGGTGGCATAATGACACAGTGTGGAGTTGAGGCATCAACCGCAGCGCCCCATGAGGTTCCCAAAAGTGGGCCCAAAGACAGTGTGGAGGTCATGGCCCGCAGCCACAGCCCCAAACATGAAAAGGGCAGGCAGTGTCACAAAGACATTCTGGAGGTGGAAAAAAAAAGTAGGTTTTTTTTTGGGGAAAAGAAATGGCCCAAAAACGAGAAATTGGGGGTCCCTGGCAGCAACAGGGATGGGGGTCAGAGAGTGGCCCCAATTACAGAGAGTGGAGGTCCGGCCCCGGGAGCAAAAGCAGCAGAAAAGAGGTTTAGACAGTGGGGCCCAAAGAAAATTCCCGGGGAAATTGCAAAAAAAAAGGGGTAGCCACAGAAATGGCACAATTTACCAGTGTGGAGGGGGGACGGCAGGACAACACAGATGAGATCAGAGGGGTTTCACAATGACACGTGTTTAGGTCACGTCAAAGGGGCAAAAAAGCAGCGCATGAGGTCAGAAAGGGAGCAATGACATTTTTGAAAAAGGGGGCCCCGAAATAGGAGTAATTTTTTAGTAGTGTTGAGCGATTTTTATGACAAAGTTGAAAAAACGGCACTGTTTTTTTGGTTGAATTTTTTGGTTTTTTTTCCCAACCCCGCGATAATTTAAAGGTTAAAAACGCGCATAATCTATTTTAAAATTGCGTCATTTTTTGCGCTTCTTGTCATTTTGGGGGGCCAGCAAATCAGCTTTTGAGAATAGAGCAGGGGGAGCTGTGTGTGCAACGTTTTATGACTGGGAAGTGTATTTTGCGATTGGCTGGGGAAAAAACCCCATGACCTGGTTTTAAATAGAAAAAGCCCCCCCCTGTTCTTCCTCAGTGGGTGGTCAGCGTCCCCATAGGATAGGACTGTGGGTCGGTCCCCTGGGCCAAACAGCTCAGCGAAATTGCTCTATTTGTTTACACGACACTTTTTGGGGTTTTAGCTGTGAACATTAGAACTTAGGTAGATTAGAGATTTGCAGATTTTAGGTACATTTTTTTATTAAAAATTTTACTTGTATGTGGGCAGCCTGAACTTATATTAGGTTTACAGATCTTTTTGTAACTGAGGGTTTTGTTTGGTGCAAACCCCACTTTTATTATCCGTTACTTTAGATAGGTTTTTTTTCACTTTGGCGCGTCCGCTTTGTTGATAGAGGACCTTGACTTGTGTGAATACTGAAATTTTGTAGTCACCGAAAGGTGTATTTGTTGGGTGCAAAACCCCACTTTTATTATCCGTAAATTTCAGATGGGTGTTTTTTCACTTTGGCGAATCCGCTTTGTTGATAGGGCACCTTGCACAAAAATGTGAATACTCAATTTGTAGTCCCCGCAGGTGTTTTTTGTTAGGTGCAAAACCCCTTTTTTATTATCCTATACATTTCAGATAGGTGTTTTTTCACTTTGGCGCAGTCCAGCTTTGTTGTAAGGCCCTTGCACTTAAATGTGAAACAGCAATTTTGAGTCCCCACAGGTGTATTGTTGGGTGCAAAAACCCCATTTTAAAAATCCGTATACATTTCGTAGGTGCTTTTTCACTTTGGCGAGCCAGCTTTGTTGATAAGGCACCTTGCACTTAAATGTAAAATACTGCAATTTTGTAATCCCGCAGGTGTTTTTGTTAGATGAAAAATCCACTTTTATTATCGTATAAATTTCAGAAGGGTGTTTTTTCACTTTGGCACAGTCCAGTTTTGGGGGGTAGAGGCACCTTGCACTTAAATGTGAATACAGAATTTTAAAGTCACAGCAGGTTATTTTTTGGGTGCAAAACTCCATTTTTATTATCCATATCATTTCAGAAGGTTTTTTTTTTTCACTTTGGCGCAGCCTAAGTTGATAGAGGCACCTTGCACTTAAATGGATACTGAAATTTCTTATCACGCAGGTGTATTTGTTAGGTGCAAAAACTCCACTTTTATTACCCTTACTTTTCAGATAGGTGCTTTTTCCCTTTGGCGCAGCCCAGCTTTTTTGATAGGGCACCTTGCACTTAAAGGGAAATACAGCAATTTTTAGTCACCGCTGGTTTTTTTGTTTGGTGAAAAATTCCACTTTTTTTATCCTATACATTTCAAAAGGTTTTTTTCCCTTTGGCCAGTCCAGCTTTGTTGATAGAGACACCTTTGCATTTAAATTTGAATACAAATTTTATTTTGATTTAGGGTTTTGAGAATAGCTGTGTTTCCCGTCTTTTAATAAGGACTTTCCCAAAAAATCTTCCATCCCTTTCCAAAAAAAATTTTTTATCTTTTGAAATGGGTGAAAAGCAGATGGGAAGCGAGAAAAGGGGGGGTAGGACTGGAGGTAGAGGTACCAAAACCTAGGGGTGGTTAATGCAACCTGCATCCAGCATTCTTACCTCCCCGCCCCCCCGTCCCGGCCACAAATGTATCATCAGCACTTCAAAACCATGAAGCGAAGGGCCCCAAAAGTAAATCGTGTACCCCCACTGTGGATAATCCATTTTCTGAAAACCTCTTTGATACAAAATGCCGTTGGAGTCAGAAGGCAGTTAAAAAAATAAGGGGCCAAAAAGGATGATTTTTCTGCTCGACCCCAGTTACTGATGCCCTCAGAGGGGAGAAGGAAGCCGGGCAATCGGCAAAAAACCCGGGCGGGGCGGGAACGCCTTGCAGTGCCCCCTTTCTTTAGCCCCAGTCCTGGATGCAGAAAAGTCAAACGACCAAGTCACCGTGTTGATGTGATGTGATGAACGACGACTTGCGGATCCATCGTGGTTTTTCCCCGCAGAATTTTTTTTTTAGGCTTCATCACTGGATGAGGAGGAAGACGATGGGTAGTGCAATACGGGCCCGCCTCAAAAAGGGGAGAGAGCGGTCGTGAAGTTCCCCCTGATATGATTCCCAGCCCCGTTCGCGGAAAAAACCCCCCCCCTCGGTTATCGCCGTCAAAAAGGTCCAGGCCCGTCAAAGTTGTGCCTTCTTTGACAACCTCTGATTCACCAGGTTTTTCATATTGCCGCCCTTTGCCGTAAACGCAAAGTAGAGGCAAAAATTTTAGGTGTTTAACCAACACCAAAATGTCTATTACATGCAGCGAATGCTGAGTTAAAAAAGGAGGCAACACTTGCCAAAAAAGGGCCCGACCGATGCCGGGTTCCCAACCCCCTGTCACACCCATGTCTCCCCCTTCCCCCCTCGCCACCCCCCAAGCGTTCCTCGCTGCCATTCTCCAGAGTCATGATCAGGGATCGGGGCCCCCGCTTCAGCCTCCCCTGTCGCCCGAGTAAAACCCCGAACCAAGAGACCCACCTACCCCCTTTTCCTTTTACCAGTTTGACAACCCGCCAAACCGTCAGCGGCCCCAGTCTACAGCAGCCTTCCTGGTTTGGGGGCAGAGAAACACTTTACCCAAACAATCCCAAAGCAAAAAGCCAAAAATGTTCGAATTTGCAGGCTTTTGGCCTTGGAAAGGTTGCCTTTCGTTGGTGGACACAGATGGGTTCGCCACTTTCATGGCCCTTGCCGGGCCCCCAATACCAGATCCCCGAGCTGGCTTTTCTTTGCCAGAAAAGCCGTCCCGGGCCTGGCACCACGTGTCATCTAAAATTCAAGCGGGGTTGTCTGCATCTGTGTCCGGAAAAGTCATCTGGACCAACGACACATGGATAGTAAGCACGGCCAAGGCGCTATTATCTCTGGGACAGCTCACTGGGGTTAGGGGTGGATGTCTCTGGTGGTAAAGGTGGGCTCTCAGGCTCGGCACACGCTCTTAAAACCGCAGGGATGGTGCAGGGTTCTTTCCCCCAAGGTCCTCTGGTGGCATCAGGGGCCCCAGAGAAACCAGGCCGTGTTGAAATTAATCTGTCTTGGAGGCCCGTCCCCCAAAAGGTCGGGAGCTGTGGACGGCTCTCCGCAACGAGACCGAGCGCTGGCTGGGTGACAAGAACCTTGTGCCAGGCAAGGTGGTGTGCGATAACGGGCGAAATCTGCTGGCCGCCCTTAAAAATTTGGTAGGCTGGGAGCACATCCCTTGCCTGGCACAATGTCATGACCTCGTCGTCCTGAAATTTCTAAATTGCTAACCGGGTCTGGACTGCCTGCGAGGAAGGGTCAGGTCTGAGTTCACACTTCCCCCCGTTCGCACCCTGCTTCGTCACGCTGGCTGCGTTGCAGGTCAGCTCGGCCCCCCCCGTCAACGTCTCATTGTTGAGTGGGAACACGCTGGAATTCCACCCTCCACATGCTCCAGCGATTGTGGCAGCAGCGAAATGCCATTACGCAAATACGAAGTGACACATGGCCTGAAAAGCAGCGGTGCAGACCTGGGTGTTGAGCCAAGAGAGTGGAGGGCAGGTGTGAAAAGTGCTCTGCCCATCTTGCCAGTTTTGAAGAAGCCACCCAAATTGGTCAGTGCGACACTGCCCTTCTCAGCAATGGAGCATTGTGGTGATCTTAGTTCTGGTTGGATCGTTGGACACTCTGTAACATCAAGTCACACCAGGACGGAGGAGGGGACGGACTCAGATGCGGACATGGAGCCTTTCTCTCCGTCGAATCCACAAGGGCCCGATTAGTTTCACAATTTTATCGGTCGTTTCTTTGGCATGTGGTTGGGGGTCCAGGATAGTGCAGGCGGCGTATCAGCTCTCAGGGCTGCACATCTGAGGCAACTCAGCGCGTGTGTTGGAAGCTGTGCTGGATGGCAAGCGGAGGAGAGGAGGTATTCCTAGGAACTGACGTTACCGACGTCCCTTCCTTGGAAAGATGGTTGGCGCTGAATTGAGGCGGAGGAGGAAGATGAGTTTGACTAGTTGCCACCTAGAACCCATGAGGCTTGGGGAAATCAAGGCTCCATCTCTCACATGAGTTTGCTTTGGATGCTCCATTATCCTCGCAATTAAAGGCCATTCTAACATGGACACAGTTATTGGGTGGCCACCCTCCCTAGATCCCCGGGGGTACAAAACAAAATCTCAGCACTTTCCTTCCACCCCACCCAAATAGAGAGTAAAGTGCAGGAATGGAGACCTTGCGATTGATCAACTGGAGACACCTGTTGTGTCTGCTTAAAGTTCTTCAAATGTCACGGTTGAAACAACGGATCAGGCGACTGTGACAGCAGTAGGTACCAAGTAGACGTAGCGGCAGCAGCAGGCAAGGTGGCAGAAGCATAATGGCGTAGAGCTCTGGAATCTTTATATACCACTCTCACCAACGGCATGCAATGGCAGGGGCACACATCCAAACACACAGAGTCCAGCTTAAGTATCATGGTTCACGACTATCTGCGTCTCAAACACGATAGTTTTTGTATGTGTTACGGGACCCAATAGACTTCTGTGTATTCCAAAATGGATGGAATGGCCCGAGCTCGCTCGCCACGCATTGATGGTGTTGTTGCCCAGCAAGCAACGTCTTATCTGAGCGGACCTTAAGCCACAGCTGGAGGAGTCATTACAGACAAACCCATCCAGCTTTCCACAGATAATGTGGATTGGTTTGACTTTCATCATAGGATGAACTCAGGCATGGATCTCTGATGATGTTTGTGGCCCCCAATTCGACGAGGTCATCCGAATTAGTTGGCCGGTCTACGGTCTACTTCTCATTCCTCTTCAAACAGAAATGGTCCTCTTGAAAACTTTTTTTTTTTAAATGAGCATTTGTTACTGCACAATTTTTATTCTTTTTTTCAGTTTCCCAACAGTTAATTTTGCTGGTTTTGTGTGTGGAGAACTGTTAAAAGACTGCAAGGTTTCATTGAAAAAAACAGTTTATTCATTTACTCACTTTAATCTTTAGAATTTTTCGCAGTGTCAATGGTTTTTGGGGTCATGGTTCGCTGTGAGATAACAGAAATAATCTGGTCCTTTGGAACAGATAATTGTTGTGGCTTCTAAGGTGGAATTTCTCGATCCAATTTTTAAACAGTGGCTGCTGGGAGTCATTTTTATTAATTTTTTGTGGTCATGGTGATGCTGTGAGATACTAGATATAATCAGGTCGGTTCGTTGAACGAAATGTGGCTTTTAAGGGCATTTCTCCTCACAATTTTTAAACTGGCTCGAGAAAGTTCATGTTAATATTTTTGGGGGGTCATTGTTGTATGTGAGATGCAACTTAAATCATGGTCCTTTGGGAACTGAAATGTGGCTTCTAAGGTGGCATTCTCCCTCCAATTTTTTTAAACAGTGGCTGAGAAGTCATTTTTATAATTTTTTGGGTCATGCTGCTTTGATTTGATTGAAATGCAAACATACTATAGGTCCTATTATTAAAAAAAAGTCTGTTTCTAACAGACATTGGTTCTTTCACAATAGTCAAAAGTGGCCTCAAGGTCATGTTGAATTTTTGGGGGCATTTCTGCTGTGAATGCAGCTATGGACTACAGGTGCCTATTGTAAAAATAATGTGGTTTTACATGAATTTGTTTTCACAATTGTAAAGAGTGGCTCAAGGGTGATGGGTGCTGTCAGAAACAGGAATAGGTTAGGACACGTTAATGGACACATATTGCAAAATGACTTGTTTTTGTCAGATCTTTAACATAGCTAGCGATCCCTGTATTGAGAAAACCCATTTTTTACAATTAAACAAAAAGAGAAACAAAGATGTGGTGGGATTCCATCCTATTTTAAAAATTGTGTTTTCTAGAATTAAACTACTAAAAACCTTGGATGTACATAATAGCTGGTAACAATATTCCTTTGAATTGTACAAGGGAGGTTCAGGAAGACTTGACCCAGATGTAGGTTATTCAGAGGGGGGGGGGTGAAAAAACAAAAATAGAGTATGGAGCACGTGACAGAGAACAAAGACAGGACCATTTCCTCCAGCCGTTGAGTTTTAAACGAGAAAAATAATAGCCAAGTAAGAGGGCACCTAGGTGGAACAGGAACGTCAAACCACCAGCATTTCAAGATGAAGCTCCAATTGGTCAGCACTCATACGGAGGGGGGCAAAGCGTACCAGGTTCTTGGACTGTGTACTGAGGAAGGCTGGAGTGGTCTTACATCACCACTTCCGCTTCTGCACTCTGCTTCAGCATGACTGTTTCGTTGCTGCATCAAAAAAGGGCATTTTTAAGTGTTAATAGATGACTGACGCCAGCCTGGGCTCTCACCGCACCCACTGTAACTCCGGCCTGGCAGTATGACCTGCGTTGTTAATAGAATACATGCGGCTATCCTGGGCTGTCACCGTATCCACTGTAGTCTGGCCCTGGCGGAGAACTCCATGTTAACAGATGGCGGACGGCAGCACTGCTCTCACATTAGGGGCAATCAGAGAGAGCTTCAATTTCTCTAAACAATAAGATTTTGAAAAAGGTGATTTATCTGTTGAGGTTAAGTTAGTGTCAAAAAAAGGCTACAGGGCTGGACCACAAAAATTGACACAATTTGAGCTTAAAATTTTCTAGGGGGCTGGAGTCACTATGGGGTCGCATCTTTTGATCTCCAGGGGAGTCTGTCCCTTTAATCATGAAGAAGGATTTGGAGGAAAAATTAAACCCATTAAAATTGATTGGCTGAATCAGTTCAAAGCCGGGAGGGAAAAAGTCTTCTCAACTAAGAAGTGTTTTGGGGATGATTGGGACATTTTTAATTACTTATGGTGGGTGTGCGGACGAATTAACACATCAACACGTGTAAAAATCCCTTTAAAAAACTGCAGAGAGGGTTGTATGTTGTATTTTATCACACCTGAAAAAAAGCAAAATGATAATAATGTAAAACTATAAAAAAAACTTCCCTAAATAAATTCTGTAAACAAATGTCATTTTACCAAAAAATATAACAAAATGACAGTCACTGTACAAAATAGCATAGTGCCACTTTGTGATCTGTGGGTCAAACAGGTTTTAAGGGTCATGCTGTGGTACAGGACAGGTATAGTCAATGTCCAGTGAAACTAAAAATGGTGGTTGGGAAAGATTCCTTTTTAGGCACTTTTTAATCTGGGGTCATGCAGGTTTGGGGCTCATGCTGTGGCCCAGGACCAGTATAGTAAATGTCCAGTGAAACTAAAATGGTGGTTGAAAGACTGCTTTTTCCGGCACTTTTTAAATCTGGGGGTCATGCAGGTTTGGGGCTCATGCTGTGCCCAGGACAGGTATAGTCTATGTCCAGTGAAACTAAAATGGGGGTTGAAAGACTCCTTTTTCCGGCACTTTTTAAATCTGGGGTCATGTAGGTTTGGGGCTCATGCTGTGGCCCAGGACAGGTATAGTCAATGTCCAGTGAAACTAAAATGGTGGTTGAAAGACTCCTTTTTCCGGCACTTTTTGGTTTAACTGTGTTTTTATTATTATAAAAAAGATTTTTTTTTTTTTTAAACAAGAACATTACAATGTTCAATAATATCATTGGTTACAGTGAAAAGCAGTACATAAAACAATAGTATATAATTACTATGCCTCCTGATGGTGAATAGCATATTTAAGGTTTCTGAACATCTTTAAAGGGGATGTATTATTTTCCACATTCTAGGAGTAACAAAGTATTTTTACATAAAAAAAGAAAAATATGTGAACAGTGGGAATGTCTATTAATTTAAAACTAAACAATGAACAAGACAGACACGGAAGGATGGGGGGGGTAGTATTTTTGCTGTTACATTGGAGGATTGTGACAAGAACATTCTAGAGGGTATATGCGGCCTTTAATCTTTGTGGCTCATATCCCATGGCTGGTAGAATATCCATCCCATTGAGACCATATCTCCTCAAATCCATCCAGAGTGTTATTTAGAGAGGCTGTAAGCTGTTCCATCACCTTCACTTCCCTAAGTCTGTAGAGTACGTCCTCCAACACAGGAGCATTTTTCCGTTTCCAAAAAACAGAGACTACGCATCTTGCTGCCGTGAGAATATGTAAAATTAAATGCACTGTGGCTTTCCGAGCTGGGGGGAAATGGATGTTCATTAAAAAGCATAAGGGAGTCATAGGCAACCGGATTCCCGTGATATTGTCAACCAACGTTCTAACCTGTCTCCAATAACTCTTTATCAGGGGGCACTCCCAAAAAATGTGAAAAACGTTTGCGTCGCGAGCCCTGCATCTCCAACACTGATCCGGGATGTTCTGGTTCATTTTGTGTAGTAAGGAGGGTTCGGCACTTTTTAAATCTGGGGTCATGCAGGTTTGGGGCTCATGCTATGGCCCAGGACAGGTATAGTCAATGTCCAGTGAAACTAAAATGGTGGTTGAAAGACTCCTTTTTCCGGCACTTTTAAAATCTGGGGTTATGTAGGTTTGGGGCTCATGCTGTGGCCCAGGACAGGTATAGTCAATGTCCAGTGAAACTAAAATGGTGGTTGAAAGACTCTTTCTTCCGGCACTTTTTAAATCTGGGGGTCATGCAGGTTTGGGGCTCATGCTGTGGCCCAGGACAGGTATAGTCAATATCCAGTGAAACTAAAATGGTGGTTGAAAGACTCCTTTTTCCGGCACTTTTTAATCAGGGGTCATGCAGGTTTGGGGCTAATGCTGTGGCCCAGGATAGGTACAGTCAATGTCCAGTGAAACTAAAATGGTGGTTGAAAAACTCCTTCTTCCGGCACTTTTTAATCTGGGGTCATGCAGGTTTGGGGCTCATGCTGTTGCCCAGGACAGGTATAGTCAATGTCCAGTTCAACTAAAATGGTGGTTGAAAGAACCTTTTCCCAGCACTTTTAATCTGTGGGTCAGACAGGTTTAATGGTCATTCTGCGGTACAGGACAGATATAGTCAATGTCCAGTTCAACTAAAATGGTGGTTGAAAGACTCCTTTTTCCGGCACTTTTTAAATCTGGGGGTCATGCAGGTTTGGGGCTCATGCTGCGTTCCAGGACAGGGATATTCAATGTCCAGTTCAAGTAAAATGATGGTTCAAATCATACTGCCTTCTGGCACTTTTTAATTTGTGGGTGATGCAGGTTTAAGGGTCAGGCTGTGGTACAAGACAGGGATAGTGAATGGTCTGTGACTTTTTTTCTGTGGCTTTTATAACCTAAGTGTGTTGCCTAAGATGTAGCACGTATCCATTTGACTGTTGTGGATGTTAATTCCAGCTTCTCCAGCCTTGTTTGGGTGTAATAATGAAGGTGTTGTTCCTCTCCCATAGACTTTAGTGATCATCGGCGATCATCTATTATCGACTATCGGAAATCGTCTTGATAATTGCCGATATCGACTATCGACCCAATGACGATAGTCAACGTAATCACTCATCACTATAGATTAGTTGATTAAATGTCCGTGTGGGATGGTGTATATTGGCCAAACAAAAAGATCTGTTAAAGTTCGATTAAATGAGCATAGGTGTAATATACGCTTGTATAAAAATAGAGAAAAAGAGATCGAAAATGAATTTAAGAAATCATTTGGGGAATCTACCCTTGCATGATACTTTTGTGAGGCAAACCACGGAGTGAGTGAACTCCGTTGGTGTGTGCTGGAGCATGTTGAAAGTAAGGATCCAGAAGGGGTTAAAACTCGTCTGTTACAATGGGAAGCTTTTTGGATTAGCAAGATGCAGTCGCTAATTCCAAGAGGTCTCAATGAAGTATATAACTTTAAAGTGTTTTTATAGGTTCGGTAATTGTTGTTTTTATGTTGTGTTTTTAATACTACAAAGGTGGTATTTAAACAATGAGAAACATACACTACGCATGCTTGACAAATGGGGCGTGTCCTCCGAAACGTCGCTCCGAGTGTGCAGCTTGCTCTAAGGTCTGGCGTTTCTGGGCTATCCTAACAACGAAATCAGATGTATCCGAAGCTGCTATGCAGAGAATCTTCTAAAATAAGTATACCACTCATCTTTTCTATTCACGCTGATGATTTTTATTATGTCTGTTAATGTTGGACTTACACTATCGTGGAATAATAAATAAAGGTTTGCATTAAGAAAGAAGTCTGCCATCTGTTGAGAAAAACAGGAGTAGGCCACAGAGTGGCACAATGACACAGTGTGGAGGGCACGGCAGCAGCCACAGCAGCAGCATGACGTTATGCAGTGGCACAATGACAATCTGGAGGTGGCAAAACAGTAGTAGGCCACAGAGTGGCACAATGACAGAGAGTGGAGGTGACGGCAGGAGCAACAGCATGAGGTCAGAGAGTGGCACAATGACACAGTGTGGAGGTCACGGCACCAGCAGCAGCAGCATGAGGTCATAGAGTGGCACAATGACTGTGTGTGGAGGTGGGTGGCAATAACAGTCCCTGTTAAAGATGGTGGTAGGCTGATGGAGAAACTGGCAGCAGTAGTGTGGCATCAGGAGGGTGGCGGCATCAGAATAGTGGCTGAGGCAGGCAGTTTGAACCCAGACTCATTTCTCACAGTTTGGGTGAGGCGTTATGGCTGATGTAGTCTGACGCCTAAGGCATTGTGTGTGGAAATCCTGACCGATCCACGCCTGATTCATTTTGACAAAGGTCAGTTGTTCCACATCTCCCGTGGACAAGCGGGTTCTCCTTGGGGTAACGATGGCCCCCGCCGCACTGAACACGCTCTCTGATGCCACACTACTGGCCGGGCAGGACAGCTTCTCCACTGCAAACTCGGTAAGTTGCAGCCACACATCCAGTTTGGCTGCCCAGTAGTCCAGCGGATCTTCTAACTGGTGTGGCAGAGTGCTGTCCATGTAGGACACCACCTGTTGGTTCAGGGACTGCTCCAGGTCCTGCTGCTGCTGGCTACTGCCCTCCTCACTAGGCGGGTGAAGGACGCTGCTCATCAGTGACTCCAGACTTAGGTTGCTGCTGATGGAGCTGGTATGCGCTCCATACCACCCCTACCTTCCCCCAGCAGCCGCGGCAGTAGAACGTGAGCGCTGAAGAACCCCCGATCAGACCTGTCAGAGGAGGGACGATGCCGCACATAGGCAGCGGCCAACTGACTACGGAGGATTTCCCTATAGTATTTGAGTTTGTCCTCCCTCTCAGCAGCTGGGAAAAAGGCTCCCATTTTGGACCTGTAGCGAGGGTCCAATAGGATGGAGAGCCAGAAGTCATCCCTCTGCCGGATGGTGACTATTCGGCTGTCACTAGCCAGGCAAATAAGCATGCTGCGGGCCATCTGCACAAGTGACTCCGAGGGGCTCCCTGCCTCCATCTCCACTGTATACTGCCACGGTGCTTGCGGATCAGCTGCCTTGTCTTAATGATCTCCCTCTACCTCCTCCAGCTGCTGCTGCTCCTCCTCTCGTGTCCCCTGGGTAGAAAATCCACTAATTTCACCAGACAATGCTTCTGCTCCAATGTCCTCCTCCTCCTCCAGTTCAGTCCCCAGCGGACTCATGTGGCCGTGAGATGTAGTCGCCACATCTCCAGTCCCCTCCCCAGACAGATTTTTCAGCATCTGTTCCAGGACATGAAGCAGTGGAATGACGTTATTCATCCCGTAGTCCTGGCGACTGACAAATAACGTCACCTCCTCGAAAGGCCTCAGCAAACGGCCGGCGTCACACATGAGCTGCCACTGGCTGACATCAAAGTTACACACGGGAGTACTCCTGTCCGCCTGGATCATCGAAAAAATCGTTACTGGCCTTTCTCTGTTCATACAGTCGGTCCAACATGTGCAGGCTGGAAATCCAACGGGTGGAAACATCGCATATCAGAGTGTGTTGGGGGAGGCCGTTCTGCCGCTGCAATTCGAGGAGGTTGTTCCTGGCTTTGTAGGAATGGATGAAGTGCATGCACAGTTTCCTGCCCATTTTTAGAATCTTCTGAAGATCGGTGGAAGACTTCAGGAACCTTTAGACAACCAGATTGAACACGTGCGCCATGCAGGGCGCATGGACCATCCCTCCTCTGTGCAGCGCGGACACCATGTTCCTCCCATTGTCTGTCACCATGGTTCCGATTTGCAGTTGGCACGGAGAAAGCCACACATCGATTTCTTGCTGCATGACGCGAAGCAGTTCCTCCCCTGTGTGACTTCGTTCGCCAAGGCAAGCCAGGTGTAGAACTGTGTGACACCGCTGTGCCCTACACATGTGGTATGATGGAGCAGTAATTTTGGAGGCTGAGATGGTAGTGGTGGTGGAGGAGGAGGCGGACATTGGTGCAGGAGCCGCAGTTTGACAACGTGGAGGAGAAAGCGGCGTCTACTGTCCAAGTTGCTGGTGTGCCTGGGCAGGAAGCACATTCACCCAGTGAGCCATAAAGGACATATACTGGTCCTGACCGTAGTTACAGCTCCAGATGTCCGCGCTGCCGTGCACCTTGGAACAAACCGATAAGCTCAAGGACTGGCCCACCTTCTGTTCTACATATTTATGCAGTGCTGGTACTGCCATTTTGGAAAAGAAATTACGGCTTGGAACTCTCCATCTCGGCTCGGCACAAGCCATTAGTTCTCTGAACGGTGCAGAGTCCACCATTTGGAAAGGGAGGGACTGCAGTACCAACAACTTGGACAGGAGCATTGTCAGCTGCTGCACCTTAGGATTGTTGGACACATACTGTTGTCTCTTTGCAATCGCCTCCCTGAACGACTGCTGGCGCCATGAGTAACGAGGAGCAGGAGCATCTGGACCGGGAGATGATGTCAAAGAGAAAAAGCTCCCTTTTGCAGAAGTGGTGGAGCCTTGATTGGCTGCAATGGCATGCGTTCCACTGGGCGCTGCTGCTATTGCTGCGGCGGCAGTATGGACCACCACATCTGAGCCACGTTTCTCCCAGGCCACCGGATGGTGACGCTGCATGTGTTGACGCATGGCCTTGGTGCCAACGTGGTGCCAACGTTAGGTCTCTGGCCACGCTTCACTTTCTGCCCACAGATTCTACATATACCCATATTCGGCTCCTCCGGTGTCTTAGCAAAGAACTGCCACACCGCCGAGTATCTGATTTTACCGCCAACGCTCCGCATTGAGTGACTACTGCCGCCGCTGCCTCGCTGAGCCCCTGTGCCGCGACTTTCTTGGACCAGCGAAGTGGGTTTTTTACCCCGTGGCCGCTTGGCTCCCGACCTCACACTACTGCTACCCTGCTGAGTCACGGCCACACAACCCACTTTCTGGCTGCGCCGCTGCCTGACGCGCAAGCTGACGCTCTTTTCTCCTGACGATGATGAAGGCCTTGCTTCACCCGGCTCCCAAGTGCGGTCGGCTACATCATCATCTATTTGTGTTTCATCGTCACTGCTGTCCTCATCACCGGTCTTGGTATGCAGAGGCTGATCTCTCACAACATGACCTCCCATGCCACTCTACGCCTTTCTTCCTCCCAGACTTCTTTGCCCCATGTAACGGCATGTGCTCGCAGCCATTTTATCAATCAAAAACAAGCTTCGTTCCCGCGAATCACCGCAAACTTCGACTTCGTTCAGAATCAAAGTTTTCCTGAAATTCTAAACAAATTCCACTTCGTTAGAATCAATTCGCCCATCTCTAACACTTACTCTTCCCTAGTCAGAAAGAAAACTTTAAAGAGGACCTATCACCCAGAATTAGGTATGGGTTTTGCTTAAAAATTGTTAGCTAGCACAGTCATATTATATAAATATAAGTGATTTAAAAAAGTAGAAATTGTTTTCTTTACATAGCATATGCACTCTATGTAAATATTCTGTTTCACTGCAGAAGGTGGGTTCATTTTCTGGCCTTGCAGCTACCAACATGCACCTTGGGCCTTTACATACTGTCACGGACGCCCCTGCGACCCCCGTCCCGGGTCGCGGGCGCGTCCGTGCCCCGACACTCAGCGGCGGCCCGTCCCGCACGTCGGGTACGGGGTCCGCTCACCCCCATGCTCGCGCCGGCACTCACTTACCCGGCCACGATCCTGCTCTGTCCGCCTCTGGTCCCCGGCGTGCGCCACGCCGCCCGTGTGAAATTTAAAGGGACAGTGCGCCGGTAATTGGTCATTGCCGGGCACTGCCCCTATTTAAGTCCGGCCCCTTCCTGACAGCCTTGGTGTCATTCCTTTGGAGAAAGCTTTCCAGAAAGTCCTTGTCTTGCCTTTCCGTATACCGTACCCATTGCTCCCGTTTACAGACCACGAATCTTGCTGCCTGCCCTGACCTTCTGCCTGTCCACGTTTACGAACCAGAGCCGCCGGTCCTGACCCCCGGCCTGTCCCCGACTACGAGCCTGCGTGACGATCTTGTACCACGCCTACCCATGGCCGCCACCGCAGGCAAGCCCCGCCAGTGGAAGCGACCTGATAGACTCCCGCCGCAGCAAGTCCATCCCGCTTTGCGGCTGGCTCTGGTGAATACCGGAACCTACTTAGATTCCGCTCCCTGGTGTGGGCTTACACCATTGCCTGCGGTGGTCCAGTGGATCCACCTCCAGACCGTTACAGTAGGATCCGGCCATGGATCCCGCCAAGGTGCCGTTACCCAGCCTGGCGGATTCTTACGACCAGTTTTGTTCCCCTCCCAGTCACGGGAACCCAGGTCAACAGGCCAGCAGCTTAACCCCCACTATCCACCATGTTGCAAACAACCCCTTGGGCACCGTCCAGCAGCAGCAACCTTCCCCCCATTTGTCCGTGGTTGCCCTGGGCCCCTTAAAAGGGTTTTCCCGGGGCTCGAGGGGGCCCAACTTCGGCTGTCGCCCCCCCATCTAAAGTTCGAAAGGAGACCAGAAACTCCCGCAAAGGGGGTTTATCAAACCCCAAAAACCCCTAAGCACGGTGGAGCGCATGGCTGGGTTAGTTTTTTCCCCCGAAAGTGCAAAGTGGGTTTCCTGGGGGAGCCTCCTCTCCGGGGAAAGGCCCCCGGCATGGGGTACCACCTCTTTGGGGCAGACAAAGATCCTTTACGGGGAGATCTACAGTCCGTTCCTCCCGTGAGTTCCTGCAATTGTTCGAGGAACCAGCCCGTGCATCCCCCTGCTGAGAAAAGCCCTCCTAAAAACCAAAGCCAAAGGGGGGCGTCCCCCTTTTGGGGACTACGGGGGTGCAATTCCGCACCCCCGGCCTCCCGAAAAATGTCCCTGGAAAGACCCCCTTGTGCCCCTTCAAGAAAGGGCTCTCAAGCCGAGTTAAGGAAGTCTTGGGCCCCCTAGAGACCCCTTTTCCCCCTTCTTTCCCCAACCCTTTTTTTAGTGGGGGTTTTTATCCGGGGGGAAACAACCCGCATTGACGTACGCTTTATTTAACGGGGGGAGGAACTTCGGGAAAGCGTCAGTCCCGGCCCAACCTCGCCGGTTTTCCCCCGCCTGGCAAAACCCCCGTTTTCCCGAGGCCTCCCCGGGGCCCCCAAGGGCCCCCCAAAAAACCCACCTAGGGGCCCATGCAGATTGATTTGGGCTCGTCCCCTCTGAGCAAAGTTGGCCCCGCGTCAGCAAAGGAACTTTGCCTCTAAATGTGGGGAGGCCCCGAAAAAATTAAACCGGGGGGATTTGTCCCCCAAACGCCCAAGTCCCCGCGGAAAAAATCCGCACCTTTTGGGCTGTGGGAGAAGGGCCCTTTCCTGGTTTCAAAGCCTTTCCTTCCCACGGGGGTGTTTTAAGCCAGTGCAGTCGTTTCTGAGGCTGCCCACTACCCCGTACCCCAAGGTTTTTCCGGCGTTTTTCTGGATTCAGGCTCGGCTTTGGGAAAATTCATCCAAACCCTCCTAGTGAAGCAGTACCCCCCTTCTAGTGGTCCTCTTGGAAAAAACCCCTCGTCCCTTTTTCCCCTCCTTCAGCGGGGGGCTGCTTAGCGGGCACCTTTCCCGTTTTGGGCCCCCAAGCCCCTGTCCCCCCACGTGGGGTCGCTGCATAAAGAAGAAATCTCCTTCTATTTTTTTGCCTCGCTCCTAAATCAGCAGTCCTTTTTTGGACTCCCATCCCTGCGCTCCCACTCCCTACCCTGGACTGGACATCTGGAGAAGTGATTCGTTGGGGTCCCGACTGTCGGGGGCGTTGTTTGGTGGCACCTTGCCCGGTGCTTTCCTGCTCCCACTTGACCCTTCATGAGCCACTGCCCGGTCTGCCGCCCGAGTATCTGGAGTACGCCGATGTATTCTCCGAGAAACAAGCCAAAAGTCTTCCTCCGCATCGTCCGTCACGATTGCCCGAACGACTTATTGCCGGGTACCAGTTCTCCCCGGGCAGTCTAAACAATTATGGGTTTTCCTGAGACCCAAGCCATGTCTGAGTATATCCAGGAGAATCTCTGGAAGGGATTCATCCTAAAGTCCTCGTCTCCCGTGGGTGCGGGGTTCTTTTTTGTAAAGAAGAAGGACGGTTCCTTGAGGCCCTGCATAGACTACCGGGGCCTGAACAAGATCACGGTGAAAAAACGGTATCCATTGCCATTGATCACAGAACTTTTTGACCGTCTGCGGAGCGCAAACATTTTCTCCAAGTTGGATCTCAGAGGGGCCTACAACTTGGTCCGAAATTCGCAAAGGCGATGAATGGAAGATGGGCCCTTTAACACCAGGGATGGGCACTTTGATACCTGGTGATGCCCTTCGGACTCTGTAATGGCGCCTGCCTCTTCCAGGAGCTCATAAATGACATCTCAGAGAAACCCTTCCTCTACACCTGCGTGGGGGTTTAACCCTTTATGACATCTTGGTGCACTCATCTCCTGACCCTCGAACCCACCGCAGCCATGTTCGTCAGGTGTTTGAAGCATCTCCGGGAGAACCATCTGTATGCCAAGCTAGGAAAGTGCCTCTTCCATCAGACTAGCCTCCCGTTTTTGGGTTACGTCATTTCTGACCAAGGCCTACGGACGGACACAGCGAAACTGTCAGCCGTGTTGCAGTGGCCACGCCCAGTCAGTCTGCGAGCTATACAGCGCTTTCTGGGCTTCTGTAACTACTATCGCCAATTCATCCCCCACTTCTCTACGCTGGTGGCGCCGATAGTGGCCCTTACTAAGAAACAGGCTAACCCATGCAGCTGGCCCGTCGAAGCCGAAGAGGCCTTCTCTACGGCATCTATCCTTTTGCGTCCTGATCCCACGAAACCCTTCACGTTGGAAGTGGATGCCTCATCTGTGGGTGCCAGAGCAGTCCTGATGCAAAAAGGGCCCATGGGTAAGACGGTAACGTGTGGCTTCTTTTCCAAGACGTTCTCTTCGGCCGAGAGGAATTACACTATTGGCGACCGGGAGCTACTGGCCATAAAACTGGCCTTGGAGGAATGGCGTTATCTACTGGAGGGTGCTAGTCACCCCATCCGCATCTATTCTGACCACAAGAACCTCCAATATCTCCAGACGGCCCAGCGACTTAACCCACGCCAGGCTAGGTGGTCGCTTTTCTTTTCTCGGTTCCATTTTCAGATCCACTTCCGGCCTGCAGAGAAGAATGTGAAAAGCCAACCGCCCTCTCCTGCGCCTCCACGTGGTGGGTGAAGACACTACTCCAGAGCACATCATTCCCCCAGAACATCTTATCCCGGCAGCTCCAGTGGATCTCCGGAAGGTTCCTCCTGGAAAGACGTACGTGCGCCCTGCTCTCTGCAGACGTATCTTAAAATGGGGACATTGCTCATTGGTGGCCGGTCATCCCGGCGCCCGAAGAACTTCCCCCCCTGATTTTCCCCGTTTCTATTGGTGGCCAAGCTTTAAGGGACAAAACTTTTTCAGCGTAACTCCTGGCCCAAAAATCCTTGTCACAAGCCGGCAGGTTACACCACACCTACCTAAATCAACCATGGACCCAACATTTCTATGGGTTTCATAAAGATCTTCCCCCCTTCGCTGGCAACACCATTATTTGGGGGATCACGGGTCCTTCTTCAAGATGGCCATTTTTTCCCGTTGCCAGGCCCCCCGTCTGCCCCCGCCTCGAGCTATTCTTTCTCCACATTTCCGTCGCAGGCTCCCTCAGCAAATCATCTCGGGCCCCGGGGGTCTATTTGTCCCAGGGTTTTGGGGACCCTGTGTCCCAACTTCGGTGAAAACTCGACTTTTCTTCGGCTTACCACCCCTAGAAAAGAATGGCCAGGGAAGGGGCAACCAGGTCTTGGGATGTTTACCCCCTTTTGCCATTTCGTCTCGGCAGTCAAGAGACTGTCTAACTTGCTACCAAGGGGGGAGTTCTCTTTTAACCCCCTAGATTCAGATCCCCGGGGGCTCCCCCCTACTACATCTTTATGGCCGCACCTCCCCCCCTCCTCTCCCTCTGGCATTTTTTCCGAGGTTCCGGCGGCGGACGCACTGGCCCAGGGCATTAAGCACTTCCCAACCTGAGCTCTCTCCGGCTTCCTGCACGAAGGCCAAGCGGTAAAAAAGAATCCCCCTCCTGTCTCTCCCCCCCTTTTACAAGGGGTGGCTTCAGCCCGATTGTCCGCCTTAAGGGCCCCCACAAACTGGGAAAACCCCCCCCCCTTTTCCTGGGATCCTTTGAGGTTTTTCAGCCCCCTTAAACCCGTGTCCTAAACTCCCCCCTCCAAACCCTGAGAAACCCCCCAACTCTTTCCACGTCTCCTTACGAAACCCCGGGCCTTCAACCGTTTTTTTTCCCGAAGGCTGTCCCCCTCCGTCTGTGGGGATGCGCCAATTCTTTGAGGCAAGGAGATTTTGGTATGAGGAGTACTAAGGAAAAGATACTTTTTAGTGAACGGGAAGGGGATTGGGGCCGAAGAGAGGTTTTGGGAGCCGGGGGAAACATCTTGAATCGAGCCTCATCCAGAAATTCCCCACTCCGGGAAAGAGGGGGGCCCAAGGGAACTCAGCGGCACCCCGTCACGCACTACCTCACTTCCCCGGCCACGTTTACTGCTCTGTCCGCCCTCTGGTCCCCGGTGTGCTGGCACCGCCCCTAGGGCGCGCCCGCACCGGCAGTGTGAAATTTAAAAGGGACAGTGCAGGGGTAATTGGTTCATTCCCGGGGGGCACTGCCCCTTTTAAAATTTTCCGGCCCCTTTCTTGAGAGCCTTGCCGGACCCTTGGGTTTTCATTCCCTTGGAGAAAGCTTTCCAGAAAGCCTTGTCTTGCCTTTCCGTGTCCCCGTACCCTTGCTCCCGTTTACCGACCACGAATCTTGCCCCCTGCCCTGACCTTTTTCCCTGTCCACGTTTACGCCCAGACCCCGCCGGTCCTGACCTCCCCTTCCCCGACTACAGCCTGCCTGACAATTTTGTCCCAAAACCCCTCCCCTTTGGGGCCTGGTGTGGGTTCACCATCGCCTGGGGTGGTCCAGTGGATCCACCTTCAAATTTTTTTAACATACCCCAAAAAAAATATATGCCCGAATATAAACCTTTTATTTTTCACAAATATTAAGCTCTGACATACAGTAACACTCTCCATTTAAAATTTAATCCATTTCCCCAATATTTTTATATTTGGTTAAATCCCCAATGGAAATAGTAGTCAAAATTAGATTTTTGTATTTTTGTCAAAAAAATTTTTACCCGTGCGAAATGTAGTACCAAGGCAGCAAGATAAAATATTTTTTAAAAATTATAAATATAAAAAGTTTAAAAATTATACCAGTGAAGTTGACTCTTGGGGCCCCCCCCAAAAAGTTATTTTGTGTCCCCCCCATTGGATTTTTTGTTCCCGGGGCCCACCAGTGAAGTTGATTATTGTGGTCTTCCAGTAGAGTTTATTCGTGGGGCCTATCAATGGAGTTGATTCCTGGGACCCATCAGTGGAGTTAATTTTTGTGGTACACCAGTGCAGTAAATTTCTGGAGCCCACCAGTGGCATTGATTCTTGGGGTCTATCAGTAGAATTGATACTTGGAAACTTCTACTGGAGTTGATTCTTGTGGACCACCATTGGAGTTTATTCTTGGGGCCCATCCTATAGTTACTGTGATTTCTGCCTCTTTTTCTCTGCCTTTCTTCCTGAAAATTAGCCCCAGGCATGCTGTTCTCAGTGGCTCACCTTGGACAGGAGCCCACCATGCCCAGGGTCCCACCAGTAGTTTCTCCTATTTCCAAATGGGCCAGTCTAAGCCTCTAATTGCCATTCCAATGATCATAGTTTACCTTGCAGCAGTGATGATATGCCTGTATACACATGTGACCATTGTAGCCTATCATTGACCTAAGCAGTTTATAGCAAGAGCTGGTGATTAGCTGGATATATAACGTGGGTATACAGGCATGTCATTGATGGGGCAAGATAAACATAGGTTAGCAGGGAGCTTCAGAGTACAAGTTCAAGACCAGCAGGGGAATTATCAGGCTGATATAATTTCTTGTATTATTTTATTTCCTCTATTTAGTATATTTTCCTTGTAACATTTCTCTGCATGATCTAAAAATGTTTGTTTTTAAAAACTATTTTTAAAATATTTACTGTGTTTACATATTGCTGTTACACACTTACTCACCTTATTGTGTTGTTTTGGTTCATTTTGAGAAGGAAGACCTAATGTGTCAACCATGCTACTAGCTCAATGCCACCTCCCTGTCATGATTCACACAGCGGTCCCTGCTTTGGACCATCGCCGTGTCCGTGCCTTTCATGTCTCTGCTGGGGCTCCCTGTGCAGGGGTCCCAGTGGCCTGTGTTCCTTGCTGTACAATTGCCTGTCCTGTTGCTCCTGCTTCCTAGGGTCCTGTACGTGCACTACGCCTCCTATGGTGCACGCGGCAGCTTCCTGCCCTTTATTGGGTCTGTGTCTTTCTCTTGACATGTGACCCCTAGCTATAAGAGGAACTTCCTCCCTTTGCTTTGGGTCAGTACATTGTTGTTTTGTGCCTCTAGCTGAGTGCTTGTCCATTCTGTCAAAGAAGTGGATGATGGTCAGTCCATTCTGTCAAAGAAATGGACAATGGTCAGTCCATTGTTGTGCTTCATGCTGTATCCATCTGAGCTCCTGCCAGTTTCTCAGGTTTGCAATTCTGGACTTAACCCCTGAGATGCTGGTTCAGTTCCTGAAGTCCAGAGCTCCTGACCACATGTTTGTCATCTTCTGCTGTGCCTGTACTCGTCCAGTACCTGCTGTGTTTCTGCTGTCCTTGGACCCATCGGTTACCTGCTAAATCCTGCCGTTATACCAGCCAAGTTACCTGCTGAATCCTGCCGTTATACCAGTCCAGTTAAATGCTGTATCCTGCCGTTATATCCATCTAGTTTCCTACTGAATCCTGCTGCTATACCAGTCCAGTTACCTGCTGTATTCTGCTGAATACGTTTTCCTGCTGTACCTGTCTACCACTGCTTCTGTGCCTGGAGTTCCTATGCTGCACCTCGGCTGTCACCACAGGTAGCCACGTCCTGATTTGTGGAGGGCTCCGGTGAAGACCGGGGGTCTCTTAGACTCTGCTCCCTGGCGTGGATCTCCATATACCATCTCGCCTACGGTGATCACAGTGGATCAACACCCAGATGCCAGCGATTGGCGCCTCAGCACATGCTGTTACCGTCGGATTGTGACAGAATGGACTGACCATCGTCCACTTCTTTGACAGAAGACACAGACTCAATAAAGGGCAGGAAGCTGCAGTGCGTGCCCTAGGAGGCGTGGTGCATGTACAGAACCCCATTAAGCAGGAGCAACGAGACAGGCAAGTATACAGCAAGGCACACAAGCCGCCGGACCCCTGCACAGGGAGCCCCAGCAGAGACATGACAGGCACGGACACGACGACGGTCCGAGGCAGGGACCGCAGCATGAACCGTGACACTCCCAAAGCCTCCTGTATGTGAGTGGTGATTACTTTCATGGTGATTGGTTGTTACCATAGTTGAGAAGCTAATTAGAATTTTGTTTTTATAGTCCAGGGAACTACATCAAATGATTTTACAGTCAATAAGTTAATACATAGGAGACATATATGAAAACTAATGTTATATAGTATATGCAAAGATTAATTATGGACAACATAGTAGCTTATTAGTTTGTGTTTTTACCTTACAACAATGAAATCCGTAAACCACAAAAAATGGAACATATGTTTTCTTTATGGTTTTCCTCCAAAAACTTACATGTATGTTATTTAAACATAAAAAGAGTATTCATTTGGGAGGTTAAATTCTAAACTCATGAGAGTTGAGACTACAATAAATGGAAACCTACCAGTATAGAGTAATTTAAAAAGGATGGAGAACAATTATAGCCTCAGTATTCATAGCCAAAAGAATATATGAATGTAGCATTGTTTAACTTGATTCGTGATAGCACAGATTTTTTGTTTTTCATGTTTTTAAGTGGGCGAATCAATTCAACGAAGTGGATTCGTTTTAAAATTTTTCAAAAACTTCGGTCTAAACAAGTCGAATTTTGGGGGTACTTCGGTGAACAAAGGTGTTTTTGATTAAAAAGGGCTGCGAGCCATGGCGCTAATGGGGAAAAAGCACTCGGGGGGAAAAGGGCATAGCCTGCATACAGTTCAAGATTAAGCCAATAAAGGAGCGGCGGGATTCGTATCACCGCACTATATAGTCCGGGCGTGACCCGGGAGCTCACACTCCCCACGTACTGTCAGGGAAGGGGGGCCCCGTGGTGTTTGTGATAGCTCTCACGAAGAAATGATTTTTTTACAGCGTTTTTGTGGGGTGTCTCAGCTTTGTCTCAGAGACTGTTCTCTTAATGTTCATTTCTATTTTTTTTGGGGGATTGGATCTGAAATCCATGTGCGTCCACTGCAGCTGATAAAATTCAAAATCCAAGTGGGATCTAAAATTCCCCTTTTTTATTCATTTAAAAAACAGCGTTTTTACAAAACAAATACCACTTCATTTTTTGGCTGCTCAATTCTATTGCGCAATTTACATCCAGGGGTTAATTAAGCATGTTTTTTGGTGTGCTGACCCCAAAAAAAAAATCATTTTCAACGCCAAAATATACCTTTTTCCTGTAGCATAATTCACAAGCGAAGGTTAATTACAATCTTATCTCTTGTTGTGTGGCGTAGAAAACACACAATTGTAACACGCTACAAAGCTACTAGTTTGTGGTGGCCCAATTGGTTGGCGCAATTTACATAAAGGGGTTAAATAAGCGTTGTTTTGCTGGTGTGCTGACCCCAAGAAACCGTCATTTTCAACGCCAAAATACATACATTTTTCCTGTAGCATAATTCACAAGCGAAGGTTAATTACAATTTTATCTCTTGTTGTGTGGTGTAGAAAACACGCAATTGTAACAAGCTACAAAGCTACTAGTTTGTGGTGGCCCAATTGTTTGGCGCAATTTATTAGTTTCATAGTTTCATAGTTTGTAAGGCTAAAAAAAGACAAGTCGTCCATCTAGTTCAGCCTGTTGTGCTAAGGTGTTGATCCAGAGGAAGGCAAAAACCCCCAATGAGGTAGAAGCCAATTGTCCTCATTTTAGGGAAAAATTCCTTCCTAACTCCAATCTGGCAATCAGAAAAATCCCTGATCAATGACCCCTCTCCTGAATCCTAGTCACTATAACCTGTTATATTATTACGCTCCACAAATGCATTCAAACCTTCTTGAACTCGGTTATAGAATTCTCCATGACAAGTTCCTCTGGCAGAGAGTTCCACAGTTTCACCGCTCTACAGTAAAGAATCCCTTTCTATGTTTATGTAGAAACTTTCGTTCCTCAAGACGTAAAGGATGCCCCCTTGTTCTAGATACAGCCCTGTGTATAAATAAATCTTGGGAGAGATCTCTATATTGACCTTTGATGTATTTAAACATATTATTAAGTCCCCCCGAAGCCTTCTTTTCTCTAAACTAAATAACCCTAATCTTGCAAATCTTTCTGTGTACTGTAGTCCACCCAGTCCTTTTATTATTTTTGTTGCCCGCCTTTGTACCTGTTCAAGCTCTACAATGTCTTTCCTGTGCACTGGTGCCCAAAACTGTACACAATATTCCATGTGTGGTCTAACCAGTGACTTGTATAATGGGAGAATAATGTTCTCATCATGTGCATCTATGCCCCTTTTAATGCACCCCATGATCCTATTTGCTTTGGCTGCTGCTGCCCTGAACATTTGGCTGCTAAAATTTAAAATTTTTAAACGCCCCACCAGTTTCCCCAAAGGGCCCCTTCCCCCATGCCCATTTTTTACCCAGGGGTTTTTTTCCTTTTTAACATGAAATTTCATGAAAAGGATTTCCCTTTTTCCCCCATGTGCAAAAAACCTTGCATTTATCTTTGTTTAAACCTCCTTTTTCTTTTCCCTGCCCATTTCCCTGCCCGGGCCCCTCCAACTTACCCAGACCCCTTTTTTAAAAAAACATTTTATCCCCCTTTTGTTTTAGTTTACTTTACAGAGCTTAGTATCGTTTTAAAAAGATCCAGGGGTTTAATTAACTTTTTTTTGCGGGTGTGCGACCCCAAAAAACCGTAATTTTAAACCGCCAAAATACATACATTTTTCCTGTACAAAATTTCACAAGCAAAGGGAAAAATTACAATTTTTTTTTCTTGTTGTGTACGTAAAAAACCCATTGAAAACCCCGCTACAAAGCTCTATTTTTTGGTGGGGGCCCCAAAATTTTTTTCGTAAAAAAACATCCGGGGGTTTTAAAAGCTTTTGTTCTGCAGTTTGTACTCAGTAAAAGAAACTTTTTTTTTCCCACCCCACAGAAAAAATTTTTCCTAAAAGCATAATTTCATACCGAAGGTTAATTAACCTTTTTTTGTGCTTTTATATTCGGGTAAAAAAAACACAAGTTTTTAAACGGCACTTTAAAAGAAAAATTTTTCCTGCCCCATTTGGGAGCGAAATTTTATACCCAAAGGGGTTTTCCCCCAAGCTTCTTAGGGGGTTTCATTTGGCTCAAAAAACAGGTGTGTTTTTTTAATCAAAAACCCGATATTTTAAAATCAAACATGTCGTACATATTAAAAAAAACAGAAATGCCCAAGACAGAGAGGGGGCGGGCCCTTCACCTGCGAGGGGCCCAAGAGCCAAAAACCCTTCCGGGGGCCCGGCCCGCAGCACGGGCAAGGGGACGTCGCAAGCGGGGGGGTCACTCGGTGGGGCCACAACACCCGGCTGCCCATCTAGGGGCCGGGTTTACGGGAACTACAACCCAAGGGTTTTTGGGTTTGGGTTTGACTGGGTAAACCCCCTTCCTCCCAGTTTACATCTGACAACCCCACCAAGTTTTGGTTTGGAAACGTAAGACACAACCCTTATTGGAAAGGGCCGGGGGAAAAGGGGGGTCGCGGCCCTCACCTGCCCCTCAACCCCGCCTTCTGCCCCACCCGGGTTTTTTCCCTCACCCAAAAGATCTACTATGGGGTCTGGGTTTCACCCGCCACTATAAGCGAGGATGAAAAATTTTTGGGGAGGGCACCCAGCAGTTTTAACTTGGCAGCCAAGAAAGGGGGCCCAAAAAACCCCGCTTTTTGCGGGAGGCGGCAAAGTATAATGTTGAGAGTGGCAGGGGGGGTTATTTTTGGGGGGTCACCCTTCTGCAGCCCAAAGCCCCGGTAAATGAGGACGGGCAGTTCCGTTTAAAAATACAAATAGATGATGATGAAACCGGGACCGCACTTGGGGCCGGTGAGGAAAGGGGGTTCATCATCGCCCAGGAGAAGGGGGGCCCGTCAGCTTGCGCGTCAGGCAGGGGCCCGCACCCAAAGCAATTTGGCCCGTGGGGGCCTAAAGTCCGCAGGATAGCCCAGTGTGAGGTGGGAGCCAACGGCCATGGGGAAAAAAACCCCGCTTCGAAGGTCCAAGAAATTTGGCGGCACAGGGGCCCCACGAGGCACCCGGCTGCATTTAGCCCAAAAGTGCGGGGGCGTTGGCGGAAAAAACCAAACCCGGGCTGTGTGGCGGGTTCTTTGCTAAGACCCCTGGGGGAAAACCCGAAAAAGGGGTTTTAAGTAGAATCTGAAAAGCAAAAAAAGTGAACGAAGCCGGGAGCTAAACGTTGGCCCCCCCACACCCCTCGCGCCCAAAACAAGCGCGTCACCACCCGGGTTTTGGCCTGGGAAAAACCCGTGGCTCAAATTGTGGTGGTCCACCCTTTCCGCCGGCAGCAACAGCAGCAGGGGGAAAGGCATCCCCAATTGCAGCCAATTAAGGCTCCCCCAAACCTCTGCAAAACAGCGTTTCTTTTTTTGACATCATCCCCCGGCCCCAGATGCCCTCCCTCCTCGCTTTTTCATGGCCCCAGCAGTCGTTCAGCGAGGCGATTGAAAAAGAGAAAAACATTATGCGTCCAACCACCAAAGGGTGCAGCAGCTGACCTTTCCCCTTTGCCCAAATTTGTTGGTACTTGGCAGTCCCTCCCCTTTTCCAAATGGTTGACTCGCACCATTCAAGAATAATGGTTTTGTGCCGAGCCGAGAATGGAGCTTTCCCCAAAACCCCAAATTTTAAATTTTTCCAAAAAGGCAGACTAGCACTTCATAAAAAATGTAAAAACAGAAGGGGGGCCCAAAGCCCTTTAAAAGCTTATCTTTTTTGGGTTCCCAAAGGGTTTGCACGGCAAGCGCGGACACCCGGGAAAGCTTTAACTAGGGGTCAGGGCCAGTACATTTCCTTTCCCGGCCCCCACGGGGTAAAAGTGTTTTCCGGGCCCCCGGGCCCACCCCAAACCAACTTGGACAGGGGGACCCGTTTTCCCCTCCTCCACGTTGTCAAACTCCCTTCTTCTGCCCAATGCCCCGCCCCCTTTTCCTCCTCCACCCCCCACCACCATCTCAGCCTCCACAAGTACTGCTCCATAAATACCACATGTGGGGGCCACACGGTGTCACGCAGTTCAAACCCCTTTGGCTTGCCTCGGGGGAACGAAGCCCACACGGGGGAGGAACTGCTCCGCGTCTGCAGCAAAAAATTTCATGTGTGGTTTTTCCCCCCGCGCCCAACTGACAAATGGGGAACCATGGTGACGGAAAAATAGGGGGAAAACATGGTGTCCCCCCGTTTGCAAACCGAGGAGGGAGGCCATGGCGCCTTGCAGGGCCCGAAACGTTTAAAACCCGGGTTTTAGAAAAGGTTCCTGAAGTTTTTCCCAACCGATTTTCAAAACATTCTGAAAATGGACGGGAAAAAACTGTGCAGCATTTCATCCATTCGAACAAAGCCGGGAAAACACCCCCCTCGAGTTCCCAGGGGGCAGAAGGGGGGCCTCCCCCAACACACTCTGATATGAAATTTTTTCCCACCCGTTGGAATTCCACCTGCCTTTGTTGGAATCGACTGAAATTAACAAAAAAAGGCCATTAACATTTTTTGTGATCCAGGCAACAAAATTATCCCCTGTTTTAACTTTGATGTCAGCCAAATGGCAGCTCATCGTGACACCTGCCGTTTGTTGGGCCATTCGGGGGAAACGACTTTTTTTGTCCCGTCCCCCAGGGCTAAAGGGGTGAATAACGCAATTTCCCCTGCTTTTATGTCCTGGAAAAAGATGCCCGAAAAAATCTTCTGGGCAGGGGACGGGAGACGTGGGGGACTACATCTCCGCGGCCACTTTAGTCCGGTTTGGGGACTGAAATGGAGGAGGAGGGCATTGGGAGCAGAAGCCTTGTCTGGTGGGAAAAGAGGATTTTCTACCCAGGGGGACAAGAGAAAGGGGGAGAAGGGGCACTGGGGAGGTGGATGGAATGAGGAAGAAGAGCGATGACCCCCAAACACCGTGGCAGTAAACCTGGAAAAGGAGGGAGGGGGCCCCTTCGGATCACCTTTTGGGAGATTTGGGCCCCCAGCATGCCTTTAATTTCCCCGGGAAATGACAGCCGAATAATTTAGCATCCGGCAGAGGGATGACCCTTTTGGCTTTTCCAAACCCCATTGGAACCCTTTGCTACCGGGTCCCCAAAAAGGGGGCCTTTTTCCCACATGAGAGGGAGGACAAACTCAAATTTCTATAGGGAAATCCTCCGTAAAACAGTTTGGGCCCCTTGGCCCATTTTGCGGCCCTCGTCCCTCCTCTGCCTCTGACCGGGGGGGTTTCCCCCCACGCTCCCATTTCTAACCCGCCGCAGCTGCTGGGGAAGTGGGGGGGGGTTTAAACATACCCCGCTCCATCAGCAGTAAAAACCCAAATCCCGGAAATCCCCTGATGAGCAGCTTTCCTTCACCCGCCTAGGAGGAGGGTAGTCCCAGCAGCAGCAGCAGGGCCCTGGAAACAAAATTTCCCCGAACCAAGAGGTGGTGGCCTACTTGGAAAAGCAAAAAACTGCCCACCCCCAGTTAAATTAATTCCGCTTGGGCTACTGGGGGGAGGGCCCAAAATGGTGTGTGGCCGGGAATTGCCCCCAATTTTTTCAGTGGGAACTGTCCTTCCGGCCATAGTGTGGCATCAGAAAACGGTGTTCAGTTGGGGGCGGGGGGGCCCTCGTTAACCCCCGGGGAACCCCTTGTCCACGGGGAAATTTGGAACGATGACCCCTTTTTCCCAAAATTGAATCAGGGCCCGGGGTCGGCCCGGAATTTTTCCCCCACAACCAATGCCTTAGGCGCAGACTAATCAGCCATGACGCCCCCACCCAAACTGTGAGAAATGAGTCTGGGGTTTAAACTACCCCGCCTCAGACAAAATATTCTGGGTGCTGCCCCCCCCCCCCTGATTCCCCCACTCTGCTGACAGTTTTTTTTCCATCGCCCCCCAACCATCTTTTTCCAGGGGGGTATTTTCCACCTCACCCTTTCCCCACTCTTTTCATTGGGGGCCAAATGTCTGACCTCAAGCTGTTTCTGTGGGGTTTCCCGCCCGGGGACCTCCACACTGTGTCATTGGGCCCAAAATCTTTGGGCCCACTCCCCGTTTTTTTTACACCTCCAAATGTTTCCCCTTGTTTCCACTGCCCCGAAACCCCATGCTGCCGCTGTGGCTGCTGCCGGACCCCTTTACACTGTTTCATTTTCCCATCTGGGGGCCTACTCCTTTTTTTTTGCCACCTTTCCCGAATTCAATTTTTCCCCTGCCTGACCTCATGCTGCTTTCCCGTTGGGTCTGCCATTTATCTCCAACAACTTTTCATTGGGGGCCACTGTCCCCGACCTCATGCTGCTGCGGGCGCCCGGGCCCCTTAAACCCCCACACTGTGTCATTGCCCACTCTGTGGCCTATTCCTGTTTTTTTTTCCACCTCCAAAATGTCATTGTTGGGCCCCTGCCAACCTCATGGGTGCTGCTGTGGCTGCTTCCAAAACCCCCACACTGTGTCAAATTTTCCCAATCTGTGGCCTACTCCTGTTTTTTTTCCACCCCCCAGAAGGGCAAGTGCCACTGCCTACCTCATGCTGCTGCTGCCGTGACCTCCACAAAAGTTTCATTGGCCACCCGCCTGACCTCATGCCCGCTGCGTGGCTGTTTTCCTGACCTCCACACTGGGTCCCTTTTGCCACTGCCCGACCTCAAAAATGCTGCTGTGGCGCGGGCGTGACCTCCAAAACTGTGCCTTTTTCCCACTCTGTGGCCCAAACCCCCTTTTTTTTTCCACCTCCAGAATGTGAAATTTTGCCACTTTCCTGACCTCATGCTGCGAAATGGCATGCTCCATGACCTCCACACTGGTCATTGTCCCCCCTCTGTGGCCCACACCCCTTTTTTTTTTTTTTTTCCCACCTCCAGAATGTTCCCTTGGTCCAAATGGGCCCGAAACCTCATTCGCTGGGTGTGGGGTGCTGCCCCTGATCCACACGGTCATTGTGCCCCTGTCTGACCTCATGCTGCTTGGGGTGGGCTGCTGCCCCGGGCCTCCCCAAATGTGTCCCTTGTCCCCCTCCTGTGGCCTTTCCTGGGTTTTTTTGCCACCCTCCAAATTTTCATTTTGCCACTGCCCACCTCATGCTGCTGCTGTGGCTGCCGCCCAAAGACCCCCCACACGGGGTCAATTTTCCCCCCTCGTTGGGCCCACTCCTGTTTTTTGCCACCCCCCCAGAATTCAATTTTTTTCCACTGCCTGACCTCAGCTTCTGCTGCCGGGGACCCCCCACAAACTGTGTCATTGTGCCACTTTCCTGACCTCATGCTGCTCGTGGCCCGTTGCCGGGGACCTCCACACCCTTTTTCATTGTGCCCCGTCTGACCTCATGCGCTGCTGTGGCAGCTGTCCCTGAAACCTCCACACTGTGTCCAAATTTTCCCACCTGTGGCCTACTCCGGTTTTTTTTTTGCCACCTTTCCAAAAAGTGATTGTTTCCCCTGCCAACCTCATGCGCGCTGTGGCTGCTGCCATTTTTCCTCCCACACTGTGTCCTTGGCCCACCCCCCCGTGGCCCCACACCCTGTTTTTTCCACCTTTCCCGGGAAAGTCCCTTGTTCCACCGGGCCGAAACCCCAAAAGCTGCTGCTGCCGGACCCTCCACACAGTCTCATTGTGCCACGCCCGACCTCCCCCCTGCGGGTGTGGCTGTTTCCGGACCTCCACACTGTTTCAATTTTGCCCCCTGTCCCGACCTCATGCTGCTTTCTTTTGGCGGCTGCCGGACCCCCCACACTGGGGTCATTGTCCCACTCCCGTGGGCCCACGCCTGTTTTTGCCAAACCCCTAAAATGTCAATTGGGGCCACGTCTGACCCATGCCCGCTTTCTGTGGGGGCGCCGTGACCTTTTCCCACTGTGTCATTTTCCCCCTCTTGGCCTAAAAAAATCCTGTTTTTTCCCCCCTCCCCCCAAAGTGTTGTGCCACCCTCTGACCCATGCCCGGGTACTGGGGGCTGCTGGGCCCTGACCCTTCCCCACTGTTTTCATTGGCCACTGTCGACCTTTATTCCTGGCTGTGGCTGCTGCCTGACCTCCACATTGTGTCAATTTTCCCAATCTGTGGGGCCCACCCCTGTTTTTTGGGCCAACCCCCTCCAGAATGTCATTGTGCCACTGCCCGAACCTCATGCGCTGCTGCCGTTTACCCTTTACACTGTGGGCCCTTTTGCCACGGGCCCGACCTCATGCTGCTGCCCCGTGGCCCGCTCCCCTGGGCCCTACACACCTGTGTCATTGTGGGCCCCTGCTGACCTCATGCTGCTTTCTGTGGCTTTCTGCGAAAAAAAACAACTCTGTCATTGTGCCACTGTCCCCCGACCTCATGCTTTTCTGCTGCCCGTGACCCCCACACTGTGTCCCCTTTTTTGCCACTCTGTGACCTATTCCCCGTTTTTTTCCACCTCCAGAATGTCATTGTCCCCTTTCTGACCTCCCTGCTGCTGTGGCTTGCCGCCCTCACCTCCACAAAATCGCCCCCTTTAATTTTTGCCACCTGAGCTTTTCAGCTTTGGGTTTTTTTCCCCCCTCCCCTCTGGCATGACTTTATCAGGGAACATTTCCCCTTCAAATTTTTTTTTGGGCAGTTTTTCCCTCTTAAATGGGCCCCGGGGAATTTTATAGTGAAGCGATTCTAAAAGCGGCGGGAGTCATGTACGTGTCCCTACAAAACACAACATTTTAAAAAAGACCAAACCAAACTTCCCCCCATATTTAAGCATGGCCAAAAACGTTTTACAGCACCCCCCGCAGGGTCTGTGCGCCTGGAAATAGCTGTTTTTTTAACGTGAATTTATGCCGAAAAAAATTCGGAACGAAGTTTTTTTTTGCCGAAAAAATTCGACCCAAGTGAACGAAACGGGAATTTTCCGGAAAAAATTTTCCCCCTCTCCTAATTGTTAACTTTACATTTAAAACCAAAATTTAATTTACCTTTAAAAACAACACTAAAACGTTCTAGTCACTACAAATGCTTAAAACATTAAAAAACCAGTTTACTTTAAATTTTGGGACCAACTCTTTTTAAACACCCGTATTGTATAGTTAAGGGATACCGGTTTGATCAGGGGTGCTTTTGGGGCCCCCAAAGAAGTTGAATTTTTGATGCCCACCAATAAAGATGGGTTCCTGGGGGCCCCCCAATGAAGTTTGGGTTCCCTTGGGGCCAAAAAGCAAAGTTTCTGAATTTTTAGGGCCCTTTTTTTCAACTACTGTGGGATTACGCACATGGCTTCCTGCATGCCCCGGGACCACCAGAGCTTTTCCCCTCTCCCCCCCCTTGCGCTAGTCCCAGGTTTTTATGGTATTCAATTTTATGTCATACGGGGGCTTTAAAACTGTAGGGAAAAAGGGGACCATGTCCAAAAAAATTTCATGGGATCCCGTTTTTTTTTAGTCTTTTTAAAATTTAAAAGATTTTTACATATTTTGTTTTTTGATATTTCTCCTATAATATAAAGAAATCACAGAAGAATAGGACATAATTTACTCAAAAACAACAAGGGGCCCCACTTTTCAGCTCAATGACCCGGGGCTATAAACTAAAACCCCAGTAGTACACCCACTGCAATTTTTTTGGGGGATATTCACAGCCCCAAAGGCCCGGGCTAACCGAACCCAACAGCACAACTCTGGCCTATATGCGACCTGGGACAAATTTACAGGTTCAGCTAATTGCCAAGAACAGCTTTACATATCCCAACCCGCTAGGGGAACAATTAAAATAAAAAAAACTTCACATTAGTTTTTACCTGTTCATACCAGAATGCAGAAAAGCCACAGTAAAAAACCCGAAACCAAACTAAAAACCCCCCATTTTTTTAAAAAAATTTTTTAAATTTTTTTTTCCAGTAAGGCCCAAAAATTTTTTCTGCCCCCAAAAGTGCTGGGGAAAACGGGGGGGTCCCGGGGGTTTTTTGGGGGGACACCCAGAAAATCCTGGGCAAACCCACCTAAATAATAGTATAGGTGGGCCCCTAATAGGTTGTTAAAGCCCGCATGGGCACCACACATATCTGTTAAATTTATGGGGGACCCTTCTGAATCGCCTTATTTATATCAACTGCAGGTTTCCACAACCACCCCCCCCCATGCATTGGGGGATATGTTTATGGTATTTGCATTTGAAACAATCTCCCCAAAGCCCTTATACCGTGGCTTTTTTTTTTCATTCTTTTTGAACCCGGTATTAAATTTTTGTGGGAGTTTTTTTGGGATCTATTTTCCCCTAGCAGAGGGATGGTTTAGCCTTCTTACAATTAGCTGCAATCACCTTTTTTTTCCCCGGTAGCTATAGGGCCCGAGTTGCCTGCTGCTGGGTTTTATTTTATTCCCGCCATTTAAACTGTGAATATGCCCCAAAAACTGCAGTGTTTTTTTTATTATTAAGTAATGTCCCATTTTTTGTATGTAAACCCAGTAGTAGGCAACAGAAGCTCCAGTGCTACTTGGAAAAGATAAAACAGGTGCAGAAAACCAAAAGAGCAAAAAACTCACACCTGCCCTCCACTTTCAGTAAAAAAAAAAAAAACAGTTTTAATAAAATGGGGAGAGTCCCATGTATTAAAACTGTGATTTTTTTTTCATTTGGGGGTGGAAATTTTTTTACTTTTTGATGTGCAGTTTTTTTTTTAAATTTAGCCTTTCTCCCCTAGTGGAGGGGTTTGTTAGCTTTGCCCCCTATAATATTGGGGGAAAAAAAATACAAAAAGGGAAATTTTTTGGGCCCCCCAAAGAAGGCAACAACAAACAGAAATCTTTGCAAATAACTTCTTCAATTTAGTCACCACATTTATAAATCCAATGTTTCAGCTCAAACTAGAGCCTTTCTAAAGTGAAACAAAACGTTGGGCCTCATTTATCAAAGTTGTCTAATAGTAAAACTCTCTTTTTTTTTACCCCATCAACCAATCAGATGCAGTTTTTTATTTCTTATATGTTATGGAAAAGGGCAATTTTACTGGGGTAGTTTTTATTAATCTGGGCCATTGCAAAAAACCCACCATTTTATTTTGGGTAAATGCATTAACACTGTTTGTAGAGATGGGCAAAACCCATTCTAAAAGAAGTGGAATTTTGTTTAAAAAATTTCGGAAAACTTTGATTCTGAACGAAGTCGAAGTTTTGGGGGGATTCCCCAAAAACAAAGTGTGTTTTTTTTAAATTTATAAAAAGGCCTGCGAGCACAAGGCGTTTTCATAGGGCAAAGAACTCTTGGGAGGAAAAAAAGGAAATTTGCCTACATAAAATGTTTCAGAGATGAACCAACAAAAAGACCCGGGGGGAAACCCGTGACATCACCGCACTATATGGGGGCTGGCACTCACACTGCTCTCACTGTTTTTTGTAGGGAAAGCAGCTCGGGTGCTGCTTTCTGCTGCTGCTGCTGCCTGCCTTAGATTTTACACAAAAGAACTAACTTTTATACAGCAATTTTTGGGGGATTGTCACAGCTTGTCTCAGAGACTGCTTCTCTTACATTTTGATGTTGTGGGGTATTGGAATTGAAGTCCAGTGTGCGTCCAATGCAGCTGCATATACATTTTAATGCTATCTGCTCAGTTTTTGAGCACATTGAATATCCAAGGGTTATCTAAGCCTGTTGCTGTTGTATTCAATTAAAGAAACAGCGTTTCCAAATACCACTTAATTTTTGGTTGCTCATGACCCCCCAGGGCAACGCTGAGTCTGCGCGTCCTGCCCTCCACCAAACTTCCTTCGTTTTCCTTGGTCCCCACCCCCCCCCTACTGTGGCCTCCGAGTAATGACGCGACACACCTGTTTGGATAAATTGGCCACAGCAGCCGTTTTATTAACACAATACACATAAATATAAAACAACCAGTATAAATATAATATTACTCTGTAAACCGGTATATAAATATATATATGTAAATAGATACATCCACGTATAAATAATCTGACTCTACCCGTGCCTCTCCATATACATATATATATATCTATATACAACCACATAAATAACCCACATAACTCTTCCAACCACCAGTACCAAATATGGGGCCGAGGTCCTTGGAGCCCCAAAACCGACCCGGCGACCCAATCCCCGAAGGGACAAACCACCATTTTGCCCCCAGCCGTACTCCACTGGCTCGGAGGCCCACAAGCCATACTCTATGGCTCCTCCATTTTGCTCCCCAGGGATAACACCCCGAAAGAGCCCACCTTCGCCGGGCCATCCAAGTTACCCAAACTCTGAGGGAATCCTACCCCGAAGGACTCCCTCACCAATTTCCTCCACCACTCCAAGAACCTCGACCGCCACCGCGAACATGCCATGACCCCCACCAAACCAATAGCCCTCTCAATACCCTCCTGAAGGCCGAGGGCCCATAAGTCCAGTCCAACCGCCGTCAGATGAACCCCATCCGTTCTCCAAAAATTCCCCTCACCTGCATCCATTTCGAGGTGCCGGACAAACACACCCCCATTACGCACCACAAAACCTGCCACTGATCGGTTCGCCTTCACTCGGGCCTTATTCAGGCTATCCACAGACCTGGCCGCCCGCCAACGATGCCGAAACACCATGTCCGACCACACCACGACCAGCCCGGGAAAAGACGACCACAACCGCAACAGGTCATATTTGATGTTCTTCACCAGCTCCCGGGACGTAAGGGAGCCCAAATCATTACCCCCGGCGTGCAACACCAAAACATCCGGGGGTCTATCCAATGCCGCATACCGCAAAAATTCCGGAACCACCCCCAGCCATCTCATACCCCGCCGTCCGATCCACCGAATCACCGCCACATCGCGCGAAATGCCGAGCTGCCGCCCATCCGGCGGACTCCGCTCCTCCGCACCCCATAGACATAAGAAGTCCCAGGACCAGACCGAGCAACAAAAAACAAAACTCGAAAAACGTGACGGAAAACAAGGGGAAAATAGCCCAAAAAAAAAAAAAACCCGCCCTTCTAACACCCTCCCCCAACCACCAAAGGGGGGGCGCAAAATTACCCGGGAACCGGTGGTTTCCCATCTTCCAACCTGCGGACCAACTCCGGGCAAACCCCCCCCACCCCCGCTCCGTTCCCGCCCCATGCAAACAATGGGGGGCGAACTCCCCGGGCCCAGCCCCAATCCCCCCAAACGGGCGCCTGAACACTGCCGAAAAAATAAAAACCGACAAAAAGGGAACCATCTTGGGCACCATAGGGCCCCCCAAACCCTCTGCACCTGCCCCCAAATGCCCGCAAACACCCCAAAGGGGGCACATCAGGCCCCGGGAATCCCCCTCAACTGCCCTTGGGCCTTCCCCTCCTACCGTCTTTGCCAGGGATCCAAAACATCACCGCACCCTCTGTCCCACACGTCCGCGGCCTGCAGGCCACCCCCTCTTGCCGATTTTGGGAAACCAGCTCCCCCACCCTCAAAGCCCCGAAAAGGCCAGTGAAACCCGGGGCGAAACAACGCCCCTGTACTCCGGGGCCCGCCCCAAAGCACCACCCCCCCCCCAACCTTTCCCAACAATGGAAACCACGGGGCTCGCAAACCCTTTGGGCCCCCCTCCCGCCCATAACCAGCAAAGCCCGAGAAATAACAAAATCCTTGTCAAATCCCCCCCCCTTTCCCCTTAAAACCAAATGCTAAGCCCCATAAACCTGCACCTTGCAGCGACCACCCCAACCCTTCCAATAAACCACGGGCACAACAAGCCCCTACCTCACCTCCTCCACGTTACCGAACCAAAACCCAGCCATTCACCAACTCCCGGGCCCCTCCCTAACCCAACCGGGTCCCATACGGGGAAGCCCGGATCAATGGCCGCCCCGGGGCCGCCCCCAAAAGGTGACTGGGGCTTTCCCTCCCCTCTTTGCTGCCCACGGCCCACTTCCAAACCCCCCCACGCAATCGAGAAAGAGAATCAGCCACCACGTTCAGCCCCCCCGGGCACATTTCCCCCAAAACCCCAAAATTCACCCCCAAAGCACCGAAAACCCAACAACCGAGGACCGAACCACCGAGGCGACGATCAGACAAATTTTTGATGGCATCACCACTCCCAATTGTCACAATGGAACCAAACCTTTCCGGGTCCCGTACCCATCCCCCACAGCTCCACCGCTCCACGAGGGGAAAGATTTTTCAAAGAACGCCAATTCCGATCAAAGGGATCCCCCCACTCCCCCGGGCCAGGGGGCCGCACACCAGCTTTCCCCACAAATGGCCCCCAAAGCCCGGCGCCTGCCGCTCATAAAGATGCCACCTCCCATTGGAACCTCCCCCCCAAAAAGGACCTCCATTGTACTTCTAAAAAAATGAACCCCCACCGCCGGGTCCCCCGTGCTCACGATTAAAACGCACAAAGGGGTGGGGCTTCTAAATACCGCCGTAGCCCTCGCCAACCCCTACAGAATCCCCTACCCGGGGGCAAAATCCGACGGGCAAAGTTCAGTTTCCGACAAGACTGCAACCCCGCAACGGTATCTTCCTAAACGCCCCACCCTCTGACCCCCCCTTTCAACCCTTGATTTTTTCCTCGGGCACCACACTCCTTTGCCACCGAGTCAATACAGTTCCCCAAAAAACCAAACGGGAAACGGCCCCTCCGTTTTCCCCCTCCCCAGGGGAACCCCAAACCGTCCCCCCCAAAAAATCCCTGCAGCACGCCCCCAAAATCGGGAACCAGGGGCCCCCCGCAAAGAAAAATCCAAGTAATGAATGAGAAATCCAACCAGCAACTCCAAACTACCCACTCCAAAAAAAAACGAAGGGCCCAAATAGGGCAAGATAACAAAAACCCCAAGGGGGGCACCAACCACATAAAACCCCCCTCCCATAGCCCCCCCAACAAAGCAGCTCTCCGCAGCACCAAAAAACCCGGAAACCGATTCGATTTCGGCCTTTGCCTAAAGGGAGCCCGCCCAAACCGCTCACCAAAGCCACTGCCCCCAAAATGATGTGTACACCACCGAACAAACCTGGGGCTAGCCATCATTTACCGAGTTCCCCTTGGGAAACGCAAAATGTGGATCAGCCAAATTATTCGCTCTTCTTTTAACCCCCCTAGCGGCAAAACAACCAAATCCGCAAAAGGGGGCACCGAAAAAGGGCCCCACTCCTACCCAACGCCAGCCCCCTTCCCCCAAATTCTCTGTCACTACAGTCGGGTGTTCATGGCCGACCGCAGATTCTTCACTGAAAAAGGGGACCTATCACCGGGGGGGGGGGGGGTTTTAAAACCTCCCAAAAACCCTTTTTTAAAAAATTTTTGCCGCCGCCTGATCACTAAAACCCGGCCAGAAACGCTCCCTCTCTCGAAGTTTACCGGGGCCCCCCCCTTGGCACCCCCGGCTCTGCCCTTACCCCCCCTTTTTTAAAACACCGTGTGCAGGGTGGGCCCCCGCCCCACAAAAAGAGCAATGTTTTTAACTTACCCTGTCCATATTTTCACGGGCCCCTATTAAACTGCCCGCAAAACCCTTTTTTTCCCCCCCGCTTGAGCCCCTCCCCCCTACCCCCGGCATTTTTTAGGGAAAAAAAAAAAAAAAAAAAAAAGATTTAAAAATACCCCCTTTTAAAAAAAAAAAAAAAAAAAAAAAAAAAGCCCATTTTCCAAAAAATTGATATTAAAAAAAAAAAAAACCCCCCGGGCCCCCCCAACCCTTTAAAGGGCGACCGGGGAAACTCGGGGATAACCGCCACCCACCTTTCCTACCCCCTTTTTTTCCCCCCCTTCCCTTGCCAAAAAATTTTTCCCCAAAAGGAAAAGCCTACACCCAACTTCTCCCCACCTCCTGTTCAAAAAGCGCCCCGGGGGCCCTTCCAAAAAATAGACCCCCCCCTCCCCTTTTTTGCCTTATCTCAAAACGCACAAAGCTTCCGTTTTCTCCTTTCCCGGGCTGCACAGACACCGTAAAACCCCCGCCCTACGCCCCCTTGCTCAGGGCCCCCTCTGCCGGAAAACCTCCCCCAAAGGCCTACCTCCAACTGTTTTGGGAAACCCCCCGCACTAATCGGGGACGGGGACCCCCCCGCCCTGCCCCCCCCTCTCAACCGCGCAATAACGCCCGACGCATCTGCTAACCCACCGCCCTCCCCAGGCTCCCCTGACCCCCGCCACTCACCCCCGGCCCCCGACCCTGATGAACCCTGCCTCCCTACATACCACCCGGGACTGCAATAAGGGGAAACGAACACGAAAAAGTTACTAACCAGGGTGTGGGGCTGTGGACCCACCCCCTTTCCCCGGGGGTTTGCAAGATTCCTCCAAACTCCATCCCCGCTGCCCGTCCGCAGCCCAGGGGCTAGGCCGTCAAACCCCAACAGGGGGGGGGCCGACCTGCGCAGGCCGCGGGGGCCGAGGCGACGAGCTCCATGCCTCCTCCGATGTCCTGATGCTCCTTTAAAACCGCCGTCGGGGCCGAAGCCTGCCCCCCCTGAGCCCTTCCAGCCCGCCGACTCCTCGCGTCCTCACCCCAAACCCCCAGTCTCCACCCGGTGACCCCCCACCGGGGCCCCCGCCACAGGGGCCACCGCCACACGAACCGGATCGCCGACGAAGGGGGAACACCGGACCTGCACCAGACCGGGGACCCCCGGGCCCCCTGTCCCCCGCAGAGCCCCCCCGCCCCCCTCGGCTCCCGGGGCCAAAGACCGCCCCACAGCGACAGGGCGACCCCTTGACCCGGGGGGTCCCCCGGGGAAAGGGGGCCCCCCCGACGACGGGGCCCCGATATAAACCGGCTCAGGCGTTCGGAGCCGGCCCCCGTCTGCGGCTGCTCCTGCTGCGGGCCCGGGGTTTTTGCCCCGGCCCCTGCGCCCCAAACCCCCGCCCCACTGCTTCACCAGCCCAGTGCGCCTCTGGTGGCAGCCGCCGCAGCTCCTCCATTTGAGGGGCCCCTTTTCCCCATAACGTCCGGGGGTAAAGCAGACGCGCACGGGCTCCTCACTCTCACACTGCTGCGCCGACTGCTTTCCCGGGCCCAGGGGGCCTTAAAACCGCCCCCCCCCGGCCCGAACTCCTCCCCCCCACTGGCGTTACCGCGCCGCGCTCCGGCCGCCCCACGTCCGGGGCATGCCGCCCTCGCCTCAGGGGCGTGCCCCCCCCCCCGGTCGGCCGCGGTCTTTTCTTTTCAAAATTTTGATCCGGGGTAATTTGCGTTGTTCGCTGTTGGGTCACTAAAAAAAATGGTTTTTTCAAACTCAAAGAAGAAATATTGCCTGTAGCATAATTCATATCCAAGGTTAATTAAGCTTTTTTTTGCTGTTGTGCTCCGTAAAATACACGCTGTTTTAACACGTTTACAAAGCTGTTTTTTTTGGGGCAGCACATTTCTTTTGCGAAATTTACACCCAAAGGGAAACTAAGTATTTTTCTGCAGTTGTAGTCAGTAAAAAAAAAGGGTTGTTTTTCAACGCCAAAGAAAAAATTTTTTTGCTGCAGCATAATTCTATCTAGTGTTGAGCGTTTTGCTTTGGGCTATCGAAAATCGATCGATAGTCGATATTCGGCCGCTATCGAAAAGGTTTTTTCGATAGGGGAGCGTCGTTTTAGGAGCGATGACCATTAAAGTCTAGGGAGAGCAACAACCCCTTTTCATTTTTAAACCCCCAAAAACGGGGCTGGAAAAAGGCTAAAATTAAAACATCCCAACAGTCAAAAATGGATACGTGCTACATCTTAGGAAACAAAAACTTGGTTATAAAAGCCACAGAAAAAAAGTCACAGACCATTTACTTTCCCTGCTTTACCACAGCCTGACCCTTAAAAACCCGCATCACCCCAAATTGAAAAAATGCCCGAAGGCAGTATGATTTGGAAACCCTCATCTTACTTGAACTGGGCATTGAAAATTTTCCCCGTCCTTTGGGCCCCAGCATGAAACCCCCAAAACCGGCTTGACCCCCACATTTAAAAAGTGCCGGAAAAAGGAGTCTTTCAACCACCATTTTAGTTTCACGGACATTGACTATACCTGTCCTGGGCCACAGCATGACCCAGGGCCGGAGTTACAGTGGGTGCGGTGAGAGCCCAGGCTGGCGTCCCGTCATCTATAAGACGCAGGTTAAAATGCCCTGATGACGCAGCAACGAAACTGCCCGTGCTGAAGCAGAGTGCGGAAGCGGAAGTGTGAGAACTCCAGCCTTCCCAGTACACAGTCAAAACCTGGGTAGCGCTTGCCCCTCCGTATGAGTTGGACCAATTGAGCTTCACTTGGAAATACTGGTGGTTAACGCTCCTTTACACCAGGGCCTTTATCTTGGCTTCTTTTTCTCATTTACTCAGCGTGCGGGAGAAATGGTCCGTACTTTGTTCTCTGCCTGCTCCATACTCCATGCCTCGAAAACCACATCGGTCAAGTTTTCCTGTACCCCCCTTGTAGAATTCAGGGGAAATTTTTTTTTAACGCTATTTTGACTGCAATTTTTAGACTTTAATTCTAGAAAACACATTTTTTAAAATAGGATGGAATCCACCATGTCTTTGTTTCTCTTTTTTTCATTGTAATTTTAAATGAGTTGTCTCAATACAGGATTGATAGCTATGTTAAAGATCTTGCAAAAACAATCATTTTGCAATATGTGTCCATTAACAGTGTCCTACCTATTCCTGTTTCTTTACAGCACCATCACCCTTGACCACTCTTGATAATTGTGAAGAAAAAATGTCTGTTTAGAAACAACATTTTTTAGAATAGGACCTGTATATAGCTGCATGTCACAGCAAAAGCCACCAAAAATTCAAAGCATGACCCTTGAGCCACTTTGGACAATTGTGAAAACAAATGTCCCGTTAGAAACAACATTTTTAGAATAGGACCTCTAGTATAGCTGCATTCACAGCAAAAATGCCCCAAAAATTCAAAGCATGACCCTTAGCCACTTTGGACAATTGTGAAGAACAAATTTTCTGTTAGAAACAACATTTTTCAGAATAGGACCTCTAGTATAGCTGCATGTCACAGCAAAATGCCCCCAAAAATTCCCAAAACATGACCCTTGAGCCCCTTAGGACAATTTGAAGAACAAATGTCTGTTAGAAACAACATTTTTTTAGAATAGGACCTGTAGTATAGCGCATGTCACAGCAAAATGCTCCCAAAAATTCAAAGCATGACCCTTGAGCCACTTTGGACAATTTGTGAAAACAAATTCTGTTAAAACAATTTTTTTAGAATAGGCCCCTCATATAGCGCATGTCACCAAAATGCCCCCAAAAATTCAAAGCATGCCCCAAAGACCCTTTGGTCAATTGTGAAGAACAAATGTCTGTTAGAAAAACATTTTTTTATATAGGAACTGAGATTGCTGCATTTTCAAAGCAGCTGACCCAAAAAAATTATAAAAATGACTTCTCAGCCACTGTTAAAAATTGTGAGGGAGAAATGCCACTTAAAAAGCCACATTTCTGTTCCAAAGGACCATGTTTATTGCTGTATCTCACGCTACATGACCCCAAAAAATTATAAATACTTCTCAGCCACTGTTAAAAATTGTGGGGGAGAAATCCACTTAGAACCACTTTTTCTTTTTAAAAGGCCCTGCATTTTACTCTCTTTTTTTTGGGGGGGAAGGAAAGTCTGATTTTTGTTTTGTACCGGGATCCGGGAGGGGGGCCACCCAGAAAACTGTTTTCTTTTTTGATGGCCTTAATGCGAGGATAGTTGGAGAAATGGAGCCCAAGCACTCATGGAGAGATGGAGCCTTGATTCCCAAGCCTATGGGTCGAGGGCCTAGCAATCTGACCTTTCCCCATCTTTCCCCTCCGCCTCAAATTCCGCCAACCTCTTTCCAAGGCAGGAGCGGAAAAACGGTCTAGGAAAACCTCCCCTCCCCTTCCCTCCTCCTCCCTGCCTCCGGCACAGCTTTAACACGCCCTGACTTGCCTGAGAGATGCACCCTGAGAGCTGTGCGCCACCCTTTCACAGCCCTGGACCCCGAAACCCCTGCCTAAAAGACCATGAAATTGTGAAACTGTCGGGCCTTGTGGATTTGACGGAGAGAAAGGCCCGTGTCCCATCGTTCCGTCTTCTCCCCCGTCGCGGGGGGGACCTGTTTTTTTTCAGAGTGTCCAAGACGTTCCCGAACTAAGATCACCAAATCCATGCTGACAAGGGCATTGTCCGCACTGACCTTTTGGTGGCTTCTTCAAAAAATGGGGAAGGATGGTGCAGACTCTTTCCCTGCCCCACTCCGGTGGTTCAACACCCCGAGGGCCGTACCCCTGCTTTCAGGCCATGTGTCACTCGTATGCGTAATGGGGATTTCGCTGCTCCACAATCGCTGGGGCATGTGGGGGGTGGAATTCCAGCGTGTTTTCCACGTCAACATAGACGGTTGACGGGGAGGCCGAGCTGACCTGCAAAGCACCGGCGGGACGAAGCAGGGGGCGAACGGCGGAAGGCGAACTCGACCCCCGAGCCTTCTCACAGGCATCCAACCCGGGGGGGCGCTTTAGAAAATTTTTTTGGGCGACAAGGTTCATACATTGCCGGCAAGGGGTGTGCTCCACCTACCGATCTTAAGGGCGCCACAATTTTTACCCGTTATCGCACACCACCTTGCCGGCACAAGGTTTTTGTCACCCAGCCACGATCGGTCTCATTGCTTAAGCCGCCCCACTCCTGACCTTTGTGGACGGTCTCCAAGGGAGATTAATTTCAACCGGCCTGGTGTTCGGGCACGTGAGCCACCAAGGACATGGGGGAAAAGCCCTGCCCATCCCCGCGGTTTTGAAGAGCGTGCGCCGAGCCTGAACCACTGTCACCCCCCAAAACTCCACCCGCTCACCAGTAGCTGTCACAGAGATAAGCGGCCTTGGCCGTGCTTGCTAGTCCATGTGTCTGGGGAGATGGACTTTTCCCCGGGCACAGAGCAGACAACGCGCTTGAAATTTTAGATGACACGTGGCTGGCCAGGGGAGGGGCGGCTTTTCTGCAAAGAATTGCCTGCTCGCATCTGGTATTGGGGCAAGCGAGGGGCCCTGACGTGCGGAACCCATCGTGTCCACCAGACGGAAAGGGAACATTTCCAAGGCCAAAAACCTGGCAATGCCGACATTCAGCTTTTGGCTTTGGGTGGGGGTTTTGGGGTTTAAATTTTTCTTCTGCTCCCAAACCGGAAAACAGAAGGCTGGCTGCAGACTGGCCACTGTACAGCGTCAGGTCTCAACTGGCGGAAGGAGAAGGGGTAGGATTCCTGGGGGGTGCTGGTGGTACTCGGGGGACTGGAGGCTGAAGCGGGGGCTGATCCCCGATCAGACTCTGAAAGACAGGGGGACGAGGGAAAGCTTGGGGGTGGCGGAGGTGGAGGGGGTTACTGCGGGTGTGACTGTGGTTGTCGGCCCGGCGTGGGTCGGGCCTTTTTTGGCAAAGTGTTCCCCCATTTAAAACTCATGCATTCGCCTTGACTAGACATTTGGGGGTGTTTAACCACTTAAGGTTCTTGCCTTATTATGCGTTACGGCAAGGGGGGCAAATAATCGCTGGGCGAATCAGAGGCTTGCTCAAAAAGGCCCAGGCTTGAGAGGTCCTGGCCCTTTGAGGGCGATAAGGGGAGGGGGGGTTTGCGCGACCGTGGCTGGCGGAATCATATACGGACTTTGCACCCCCCTCCCCCTTTTTTGTGGCGGGACCCTTATTGACACTACCCATCGTCTTCCCCTCGTCCATGATGAAGCGCTCGCAAGCAAATTCGCGGAAAAGACCAGGGTGGATCGCAAAGTCGCATCATCATCATCATCAACACAGGTGACTTCGTCGTCCTGACTTTTGCTCCAAACGCAGGCACAACAAGGGGCACTGCAAGGGGTTGCCCACCGCCCGGGGTTTTTGCCGATTGACCGGCTTCTTTCCCCCCTTGAGGGATCATAAAATGGGCGTCAGAGCAACTAAATCATCCTCTTTATCTTTTTAAAATCCTTCTACCCCAACCCCTTTTTTTTATCAAAAAGGTCTTCAGACAATGGGTTATCCACAGTGGTGGGTACACGGTTGACATTTGGGGTGCTTCATGTTGAATATGCTGATGAACATTTGTGGGCCCTGACGCGAGGACGAGGAGTAAAACTGCAGCTGCAGGGTTTCATTAACCACAAGGACGTGGCACGATGTTCGTTACTTAGATTCACGGCCCCCGCCCCAGAAATGACGGGCCTACGGTCCTGCAACTGCGATCCCTGGCATGCGTTTTTGTCCCCACACTGGACGGAGAAACCTTCTCTCGTCCCTTACCTCCATGTGCAAACCCCCTCTTTTGCTCGTTTACCCCCTGCTTTTCGTTTCCATTTCAGAAATATAAAAATTTGAAAAGGGGGTTTTGGGAATATTTTTGGAAATTTCTCTTTTTAAAAAGACGGAAAAATCACCCCTTTTTCCTCAAATCCCTCTAATCAAAAAAAAAATTGCGGGGGGGGAAATTAAAATTTAACTGCAAGGTGTTATCAAAAAAATCGGGGACGGGGCAAAAGTCCAAAAAACACGTATCTGTTATGTTTTGGAAATAATAAAGGGTTTTTTTTTCCCCTTTTCAATTACCTGTGGGGAATATAGAATTGCTGTTTTAAGTTTTTATGTAGAGCTGCGTCAATAAAACATTTGCTGGGTGGAAAAAGTAAAAAAACACGTAATGTTATTTTTTGGGTTAAAAACGGTTTTTTTTGAAACCTTTAATTCACCTGTGGTGAATATAGAATTGCTGTTTTAAAAATTTAAACGTAGATGTGCGTCAATGAAAAATTGCTGGGGGCGCAAAAGTAAAAAAAACACGTAATTTTTTATTTTTTTTTGGTATAAAAAACGATATTTTTTTGCCCCTTTTTCAATTCCCCTGTGGGGGAATTAAAAAATTGCTTTTTTAAAGATTTACGTAGATGCGGGCGCCCAATAAAACAATGCTGGGGGGTTTGCAAAAGAATAAAACGTAACTGTTAGGTTTGGGGGTAAAAATAAAGAAAATTTTTTGCTTTCTTTAAATTCACCTGGGGGTGAATATAAAAATTGTTTTTTTAAGATTTACTTTAGATGCTGCGTCAATGAACAATGCTGGGGGGGGCAAAGGTCAAAAAACACGTAACTGTGATTTTTTCGAAACATACAGGGTATTTTTGGCAACAAACAACCCGTGCTGACTGCAAAATTGCCCGGATTGTAATTTAACTGCAAGGGGGGATATATCAACAGTCACAGGTGTAATGGGTTTAAAAATTTAAAAAAAACCCTATCGAAATGGGAAATTTATAATAAAAATGAGTTTTGCCTAACAAAAGCCCCGCAGTTACTAAAATGAGTGTATCCCAAAATAAGTTCGGCTGCCCAAAATCCAGGAAATATTTCAATAGGGAAATGTTAAAAATAAAGGGTATTCCACTACAATTTTCTACATAAGCTGGGGGAACTTTTTCCCCGTGTTCTTTATAGATAGACTTGTTTTGGGGTTCGCCCGCGGGGCCCCCCCCCCCCCCCTCCCACCCCCCGTTTAAAATTTAAAAGCGGTAGAAGCTCTTTTTTTTTAAAAATTTTCTAGCTAATACAAAAAAACTTAAATCTCTAATCTAACTAAAATTGGGTGGGTCACACTAATAGTTGAGGTTTTTTCTGTGGGAGAAATAGATAATTTTTGCTGAGTGTTTGGCCACCTCAAGCGCAGGGCCCATCCCCAAAAGACGTGAGGACAAATGAGGTTTAAAAAAAAGGAAAAAGCTGTTCTATGTTTAAAAGAGGTCATGTTATTTTTCCAGCCGGGTCACAACCAACACATCCCCTCATGGGCGTCGCACACAAAATCTCACCCCGCTCTATTTTGTAATCTGATTTCCTTTGGGGGCAAAATTACAGGGAAACGCCGAAAAAGGCGCGATCTTTAAAAGATGGGTGCACAGATTTTAACCTTAAAATTTTCGCATGATCTGGGAAAATTTTGATACCATAAAAAAACCCTTTCTGATTTCAACTTTTTCCCATAAAAATCCCCTTTAACCTAAAATATCCAAAGGTTAATTAAGCGTTTTTTTTTGCTGTTGTGCTCCCTAAAAAACACGCTGTTTTAACACGCTACAAAAACTTGTAATTTTTGGGGGGAGCACATTTCTTTTGCGGAATTTAAACCCAAGGGGCTAACTAAGTATTTTTCAGCAGTTGTAGTCAGTAGAAGAAAGGTTGTTTTTCAACGCCAAAGAAGAAATTTTGGCTGTAGCATAATTCATATCCGAAGGTTAATTAAGCTTTTTTCTGCTGTTATGCTCCGTAAAATACATGCTGTTTTAACACGTTACAAAGCCGGCAATTTTGGACAGCACATTTCTTTTGCGCAATTTACATCCAAGGGCTAACTAAGTATTTTTATGCAGTTGTAGTCAGTAAAAGACATGTTCTTTTTCACCACTAAAGAAGAAATTTTGGCTGTAGCATAATTCATATTCGAAGGTTAATTAAGCCTGTTTGTGCTTTTATATTCAGTAAAATACACAGTGTTTTTAAACGGCACATACAATTTTTAAATTTTTTCCTGGCCATTTGTGGAGCTCAATTTATATCCAAGGGTTACCCAAGCTTGTTAGTGGGTTCATTTGGAGTCAAATACAGGGTGTGTATTTATCATTTACAGATATCTTCATTAAACAGGGTCTGTACATTTTTGAACAAACAGTATGTCAGACAGAGAGGGGGGCAGGCTCTTCACATGCGAGTGGCAGTGGCACAAACATTCCTGGACAGGCAAAAGGTCACAGCACAGCAAGGGGACGTCGCAGCAGGGGTCACTCGGTGAGGCCAGAACTGCCAGTGTGATCTAGCGGCCGGTGTATTGTTCAGCAACCCAAGGGTTTTCTTGATTGGTTGACTAGGTCCATCCACTTCCTCCCAGATGACATTTGAAAACCCCAGCCAAGAGTAGGTGGGAACGTCAGACACAACCCTTAGTTGGCATGGCCCGGGAGCGGGTTGAGGACAGGTGAGGGCCATGCCAGAGATTTACTATTTGGTCTGGGCTCAGCGCTACTATACAGCGAGGATGAACAATTTGAGGACAGTCAGCAGCTACTTGGCAACGAAGAGGTGGGGCAGACACCCCCCTGATTCTTGCAGTATTGATGTGGAGAGTGGCATGGGAGGTTTTTTGGCGAGCGGTAAGCCTCTGCATACCAAGACCATTGATGAGGACAGCAGTGACAATCAAACACTCATGAAGTATAAACGTGGTTGTTTTAATCCAGTTTATGCATTACACCAGTTTGTTCAAATGCAGCGGAACTTGAACTGAAGGAGACCATAACTACAGGGAATGTTTTAGGTGCTTATTTTGCATTCTGTGCCATTGTTGGTTGAATTCAGTACAAAACTGTAATGGGACAGAACAAAAAAGAAGCAAAAGCAAATGCTGCAAAACTGCCTTTGTATGAAAAAGGGGAGGCCCTCCCCTGTTAACGGTGGAAAAAGGGGAGGCCCTCCCCTGTTAACTGTGGAAAAAGGGGAGGCCCTCCCCTGTTACCTGTTCATCAATTTCCCCCTGTTCAGTAATTTTTCCCTGTTAATATATTTATTCCTGTTCATCAATTTCCCCCTGTTCAATAATTTCCCCCTGTTAATATATTTATTCCTGTTCAGCAATTTCCTACTGTTCATAAATTTCCCCCTGTTAATATATTTATTCCTGTTCATCAATTTCCACTTGTTCATCTGTTCCTGTCTGCCCGTGTACCCGACCTTTCTGCTATGTTACCTACCTCGAATCTCCGTCGCCTGCCCTGACCTGTTGGCCTGACCTTTAACTACGAGTTTCATCTCACGATTCGGTACCTCGCTGCGCCTCGGCTGCCACCGCAAGCTAGTCGCGCCAGGGGTAGCGACCTGGTAGGACTCCTGCCGCAGAAAGTCCATCCTGCCTTGCGGCAGGCTCTGGTGAGAACCGGGACCTACTTAGACCCCGCTCTCTGGCGTGGCCACTACCACCGCTTGCGGTGGTCCAGAGGAGCCACTACCCGTGTCGTTACAATGGCTGAAGTGAATGCCAAGTTTCCTGGCCAGTTCTTTGAATGGTGCAGAGTCCACCACTTGAAAAGGGAGGGACTGCAGTACCACCAACTTGGACAGGAAAGCACGGTCAGCTTCTGCACTTAGGATGGCTAGACCAAACTGCTGTCTCTGGCAATCGTCTGGGTTGAATGACTGTTTGCACCATGATTGCCGAGGAGCATGAGTATCTGGACCGGTAGATGATATAATAGACAGGGAGTTGTCTTGGGGCAGAGGTGGTGAAGCCTTGACTGCCTGAAATGGGAGGTGGGGCCACTAGGTGCTACAGCTGTTGGGACAGGATGGACCCCCCACATCTAAACACTATGGTGACACTGCATGATGTTGATGCAGGGATGTGGTGCCAACGTTAGGTCCCTGGTCACGCTTTACTTTCTGCCCACATATTCTACATATAGTTATGTTCAACTCTCCTCTGGTGTCTCGTCAAAAAACTGGCACACCGCTGAGTAGGTGATTTTACCACCAAAGCTCTGCACTGACTGTTACCGCCGCTGACGCGCTGATCCCCTGTACCACTACTTTCTGGGACCTGCAAAGTGGGTGGTCTAAATCGTGGCCGTTTGGCTCCCAAACTCACACTGCTGCCACCCTGCTGACTCCCGGCCACACTACCGACTTATGGGCTGCACCACTGCCTGACACGCAAGCTGCTGCTCTCTTCTCCCTATGATAATGATGAACCCTTGTACACTGTTGGTCTGGGTCAGCTGATAGCATCACATGGCTTTCAAAAGCACCAGTATGCTGATGACACCCAACTTTACATCTCCGGCCCAGACATTAACTCTCTACTATCCAAGATCCCAGATTGTCTGTCGTCCAAAGCCTCCGTTTTCTCCTCCCGTCTCCTAAAACTTAATGTAGAGATAACGGAATACTTCCAGGGCCGGGACAATGGGTAGTCGAGGGTAGGCGACCGCGTAGGACGCCACTTCATCCCAGGGAGAAAAGGGGACACATGGGAGTCCCTGGGGTGGACTGAATTTTCCGTTTTGGGGGGCACTTTATCCTTTTTAACTAGGGCACCAGAATAACTTGTCCCAGCCTCGCCTGCTTCTCCCGGCTCCCATTGGCTACATCGATTAGTGTTTGCCTGTCATCGCCGTCCTCCTCAACGGTGTCGCTGTACAAAGCCTGACAGCTCTTAACATAACACCTCAGTGCAACTCTCCTCATCACTATTTGCCTGCTTCTGCTAGAAGCAGCGGATGTCTGCCCCACCTCTTTGCTGCCCACTGTCCTCAAATATTTTGTCCTCACTGTATAGTGGCACAGAGGCCACGGCACATAGTAGATCTCTGGCTGTGGGAAGCGAACAGTATAGAGGTGGGTTTGAGGACAGGTGAGAGCCCCTCACCTGCTCCCGGGCCATGCCAACTAGGGGTTTTTGTGTGACAAACCCACCAACTCTTGGCTGGGTTGTCAGATGTCATCTGGAGAAAAGTGTAAAGACCTAGTGTGTGGTCAACACATGGCCGGTAGATGACACCGGATGCTGTGGCCTCGCAGGGTGACTCCTGCTGTGACGTCCCCTTACTGTCATGCGATCTGTGGCGGCTCCGGTAGCCTACTACTGTGTTCTTTGACGCTATGGTAGGATCTTAGCCCTCAGCTTGTTTTTTTTCCAGCTGGTTCTGCCATGACTTGATCAGGCTGCATTCCCGCTTCAGTTTTTTGTTCAGTTTTGCCACCGTAAGTGCCCAGGGAATTTTAGAGTGAAGCGATTCTAAGAGCGGCGGCAGTCATGTGCGTGTCATACTAAAACACAGCATTGTACGAAGACCAAACCAAGCTCCCTCTGCATATTTAAGCATGGCACATCATTCTACAGCACTCTACAGCCTCTGTGCAGCCTGGAAATAGCTGTTTTTAAATGCGATTCATCCCGAAGTAATTCGGAACGAAACAAATTTTGTCAGAAAATTCGGCGAAGTCGGCGAACCGAATCTTTGAGAAATTCGCCCATCTCTAACTGTTTGCATAGAAGTTGGATTTCTGTTTCCTTTTCTAGATACTACGGGACTTTTTTACATTTATAATTGAATATCGTGTTTTACTAACACAGCTCTCACCTGAAAACTATAACCCTTTCCACCACTGTCAGTTTTGACCTTACTGACAAAACCCCATTTTTGAAATCTGACATGTGTTACTTTATGTGGGAATACCTTTTTTGGTACTTTTACCTATCCATGTGATTTAGAGACTGTTTTCTCATGAAACATAGTGCCACATGTATGAAAACTGTCTAGGTCTAAAATTCACTTTGTTGCCCAACCAATCAGAGCGCCCCTTTCATTTTTCCAGAGCATATGAAATGAAAGGGGTGCTCTGATTGGTTGCTAAGGTAACAAAGTGAGTGTTAGACCCAGACAGTTTTCATACATGTGGCCCATAGTGCTTTAAGTTAGTAAGAAATTTTGGTCCATACAATCCTTGTTTATTTGTGAAAAATATCAAAATATTGTTAAAATTTTGACAAATTTGCCATTTTCAAAGTTCCAAAAATTCTGCGTGTAAGATAGATAGTTACACCACACAAAATAGTTTGTAACTAGCATCTAGCATATGTATACTGTAGGCTGACATTAGTTTTAAATGTCTTTTTATTTTTTAATAACATTAAAGGGCTTAGAAATTTAGTAGTAATTTGCCACATTTTCAAGAAAATTTGCAACATTGATTTTATTTTAGGGACCAATCCAGTTTTGAAGTGACTTTCAGGGGCCTGTATGTTAGACACCCCCATAGATGACTCAATATAAGAAACTATACCCCTTAAACTATTCAAAAATTTGTTTAGGAAGTTTGTTAATCAATTAGGTGTCTCATAGAAATTAAAGCAATGTGTAGGGGAAATTTCTAAATAATTCACAGGAACATGGTAGACTTGACCAGGGAAATGCAACTCAACATCGATTCCTCCAATTCTTCCGTTTTTAGATATATCCCATCTGTGATCCTAATGCACAATTTCGCTCAACCACAAGCCTCAGAGTAAGAAAAGCCTCTATTGGCCATTTTCATTCCGACTTTCTTTAGGCGCTAAAACTTAATAAATAGTCTCCAAAAAAATGGGAATCTCGCAAGAGAACAGAGAGTGACTTCTGATCACTATATTTACTATTTTGCCATAGGCAAAGTTAAGCTCTATCAGTTCTCTATCTATAAAACACTAAAACGTAACTTTTATTATGTATAACTCTTAACCTCTATACACACTATTTAAAAACCTGATTTCTAACGTCACCATTTAACCCTTTCTACTTCTGAAGGAAGGAATAGCTCCTTTTCTATTATCAAGTCTGGTGGAACCCCACCTATTAACAGGAAAGCCTTATATATACAGCAATTTACTAATTCCAGTAAGAGATCCCAAGCCTCCTACTTGGGCAATCGTCCCTAATCTAATGAACACAAAACAAATAAGGCCCCTTTGTGACACCCTCTGCAGCAGGTGACACTTGTAGACAGAGGTGTGAAATCAAAATTTAAAACGGCATTCCTGACCTCCCCAACATGTTTCACCAGCTAAACTGGCTTCATCAGGGGTTAGAGGTCCGGTCTCTTAATAAACTTAATAAACACCCCTAAAAAGACCACATATTGGAAACTGCACCCCTTAAGGAATATGTGGAGTGTGTAGTGGGTATATCAACCCCACAGGTGTTTGAAAAAAAAAATATTGTTGGGCTGTGAAAATGAAGAAAACATATTCTTTTCCAATAACCTGCAATTTTAGCTGAAAATGTTTCATTTCTATAAGTAATCCTGGAGAAAAAAAACACCACTACATTTTGTTAAGAAATTTCTTCCAAGTTCAAGAGTACCCTATATGTCGGTGTATACTGCTGGGCGTACAAGGGAGGGAGCGCTATTTGGCTTTTGGAATGCAGATTTTGGTGGGTGCCATTTTGCATTTGCAAAGCCCTCAAAGCAGCAGAACAGATGAAACCTTCAAGAAGTCACCCCATCTTGGATTCAACACCCCTCATGAATTTCATATAAAGGTTTATTTTGCATTTTGGATTCACAGATTTTTCTTAGTTATTTTAGCATTGGCCCATGAAAACGGAGGGGGGAACAGTTCCGTTATTGTTTCTTGGGCTTCTTTTTCACAGTTTTCGCTGTGCGGTGTAAATTAAAAGATAACTTTACTAGGTAGGTGGGTACTTTTATAATTGTACAATTTAAATTTTATATTTTTTTATGTTTATTACTATAAATTCGTTAATAAAAAATTGTGTTCTCATATTGTCATAGTCTGACAGCAACAACTTTTTTTATTTTTTTCTGTATATGAAGCTAAAAAAGGTTGTTGTTTTTTTTGTGTGGTGAGTTGCCATTTTCATTGGCCCCATAATGGGGTTCATATGATGCTTTGATCACTCTTTACCAGGGTTTTTTGGGAGGTGGATGGAACAAATATGCAGAAATTTGGTTGTGTTTTTGTATTTTTATTTTTTACGCAGGTGGTATCCATGATCGTATAAAATGACTGCTACTTTTAATCTTTACCTGAGCAGGTCAGAACAATTAAAGCCAGATAACACAATTTGTATATTTTTTATGTTCTTAATGATTTTTACACAATAAAAACAGTTTAATTCCAATAAGGGAAAAAACGTTTTTTTTCCTTCACCATAGTGTTAGATTGGGAGCCAAGACGTTTTTATTTTTTCTGTGTACGGAGCTGTGTATGGGCTTGTTTTTTGTGTTCTTTTTCACATTTTATTTCTTGTCTCCATTGGAGACTTGTATCAGTGATCTTCAGTTCACTGTTACAATACATAACAGTACAAAGCAGCACTGCTATGCATTGTTAATCTGTACAATCACACTTTGCCCAGAACGGAGGCTATCAGCTCACTGCAAGTTTATATAAAGTTTGATATCACCTGTCTGAACAGAATGCCTTTTTGTTATTAGGGGTTTCTTGTGTTGCTAGGGTGGAGAGCATATATAGCGCAATGGGCGCGTCAATGTCATATTTTTTGGTAGTAATGAGATACAGAGTTGATAAGAGGGAGCTCCCCTCCTGTCTGAATGCCGTAGTGATCTGTGATAGTTATGAGCTCGGCGTGTCATTGGTGATCACCATAGACAAGCATTGGCCAGTCTGTGAATCGTAATAAGTCTTGGGTCTTTCAGATGGCATGCTCGATATGTTGTTTGCGTACTGCAAGAAGCCCCACTTATTAGCCCGCATGATGTTCAGGACGTACATGTACGGTAACCATTTCTGCCGCAGATTGGAAAGATTTCAAATTCTTGGCCAGGGAATGTGAGTACTAAGGTAATGTCCACAATGTCAGGAAAGGGGACGTGCAGTAGCGGTTATGCCAAGAAGCCAATGGCCCATGAAATTTCAATGGGCGAACATGTTATTTGAACAGGTTATTTCACTGTTTCTGGCGAGAAGAAATGCCAGGGGGCGGGTGGCGGGGAAGGCATCAAAAGTACGGGTGTGCGCCTTTTTTCCTTTGTATTGGGAGCAATTGTTTGGGATGCTTTGGCCGCACTGTGTGAAACCGTTTTTGTATGTGCCAAGATTGTGGGAGCATTCCGAGTGCAGTCTAGGGGTATGTGTTGCACCTCATTCGTAATATTATGACACACTTCCGGAATGTGGGACAGCAATCACTAGGCGCATACACTGGTCTCGAGCTAAACAGAACATATAAGTTAATGTGGTGCTGGGAGTAGTAGAAACTAGAGAATTTGCACTTAGGGCAAAAATACTCAAATCACCCCTTATTTATCAACTTATACAGTTATAAATATTATAAGTTATTTATGATAAATGTCATACTATATAAAATGAAATTATAAAAATGTAATAATAAATTATATAATATAATATAAATATAAAATTGTGTTATATCCCCAAAATATAATCTTTTATTATTATTATTATCTCCTATAATACAGCATCTATCATAAGTCATTAGCTCATTCGTGTATTCGATTGCGAATTTTGTGTAAGTGGTTATCATGTGATTACAAAACACATCATTGCCAGGCTTGAAATTAAATGAGTTTGATTTTATTAAAAAATATATATAAAATCTCCACAAATTGCTTAAGTTTAACATAAGTTCATTTTTTAAAATTAGAAAAGCACCTCAAGATGAACGGGTTTCATCACGTAGCCATATTGTTGAAATTTTGGCATTCATTTATTACTCATGTGCCAAAGTACTGCGGAGCGCCAAGCATATGCGCTATATGCGTCAAACCTGCAGTGCAATTTATGAGCGCATATTCACCACTTTCATATATTTAGTCACATTGTACACTGAAAGAAAGCTGCGAGGACTGGTTTTGAGGCGCCGAGTTTGATACATATCACCCAAAAAGTTCTGGAGGTTGACATCCAACTCTGCATGGATATTCTAGAACATAAGTGTAGAAAGCGCAGCTGTACACTATTTGTGTAGCTACGTGAGTAAGGATCCAACTGTCAGCATTAGCCGGTTTTCCACTGAGAAGACATGGATGGTTTACTACCATCCCTGCTTTCTCAATTCTTTCTCAATGGGGGCTGTATATACGTTAGCAGGAAGCCTCTCAGATTCCTACTCCCTGGATCTGTCAGTCACATGATTAATGGAGCTTGGTAACTGCAGATGGTGCTGGGTCCTATCAGACCCAGCTCAGCTTTCCAGTGACTTTACTGGGTGCTTTCCCCCATTTCATTTCCTCTGTAACTGGGGATAATACAGTGGGTACGGAAGTATTCAGACTCCTTTAAATTTTTCACTTTGTTTCATTGCAGCCATTTGGTAACATCCGAAAGTAAATTTTTTGGCTCACTAAAGTACACTGTGCACCCCATTTTGAAAGTAAAAAAACAGAAATGTGGATATTTTTGCAAATTTATGAAACAATAAAAACTGAAATATCACAATCGGTCTTAAATATCAGACCTCTTGCTCTGTATTATTGGAGTAGAAGCAAACCTTTTGAGCTAGTACAGCCATGATTCTTTCTGGGAATGGATGCAAAAGTTTTTCACACCTGGATTTGGGGATACTCTGCCGTTTTTTTCCTTGCAGATCCTGTCAGCTTCCCCTCAGGTTGGATGATGGTGAACGTGAGTGGACAGCATTTTTCAAGTCTCATCCTATGGAGATCCTCATTAAGTTTAGGTCCAGAGGGCTCTGGCGGGGCTCGAGTCATGAATGGTCACAGAGTTGTTCTTAAGCCACTGCTTTGTTTATTTTAGCTGTAGTGCGCTAGGGTCTTTGTCTTGTTGGAAGATAACCTTCAGCCACACAGTCTGAACGGTGCCCGAGTCAACTCTAGGAAGGGTTTTTTTCATCCAGTGATATCTCTGTACTTGGCCGAATTCCTATTTCCTTCAACTGGTAACCAGTCGTCTCTGTCCATGCAGCTGAATAATACACCCATAACCATGATGCCGCCATCACCATGTTTCACTATTTTGGATTGTTTTGGGAAGTTGATGAGCCTGTGAGCCTGCGTTTTCTCCACACATACCACTTAGAATTAACACCAAAAATGTTCAATATCATCTCATCAGACCACAGAGAAATCTAATTTCTCATAGATTGGGAAGTACTGTCTGTGAATTTTTGCAAACTGTATGCAGGCTTTTACATTTGTTCTTGCACTGTGGAGAGGTCTTCTGTCAGGCACAACCTCATGCACATTAAGCACCCGCAACTTGGTGGGAGGGCTGAAGTGATAGTTGACTTTGTTGGACAACTTTCTCCCATCTCCCTACTGAAACTCTTGGAGCTCAGCCAAAGTGGACCTTGGAGTGTTCTTCTTTACCATTACTCTCACCAAGGCTCTTCTCCACACGATTTGCTTAGTATTTGGATGGACAGACAGTCGAGGGAAAAGTTGTGGTCATCCCAAATTTCTCTTCATTTATGGAATTATGGAGGCCACTGTGCTTTTAGCAACTTGAGTGCTGCAGAAATTCTTTTGCAACCTGTGTCCCGATCTTGTGCCGCCACAATTCTGTCTCATGAGCACTATTGGGCAGTTACTTAGACCCTCATGTGGCTCGGACATGCACTGTGGGCTGTGAGGTTTTTCTACTAGAGACAGGTGTGGTGGCCTTTCCTTTTTCCCCATAAATCAAGTCCAATCTAGTTTTATTAAAAACAGTGGATCAAGAAGTGAGTTGTAGAAACATCTCAAGAAGGACTCAGAACGGGGAAATGGACACGATGTGAGTTAATTATGAGTGTCAAGAAGCAAGGGTCTCAGATGTATTATGACATGTGATATTTCAGTTTTTCATGTTTAGATAAATTTCGCTCAAAAAAAAAGTTAACACATTTTGTTTTTTTTCCCCTTCAAGATAGGGGTTTGTACAATAATGACGCAAAAAAATTAGCCTTTTTTGGATCTTACCAAATGGCTGCAATGAAACAAAGAGTGAAAAAATTTAAAGGAGTCTGAATACTTTCCATACCCACTGTATATTAACCCCAGTTACAAGGGAAATCAGTGAAAAAAAATCTAAAAACATGCTTCAAAGATCTTTTTCTAGACTAATAGGGGACAGTATATGCAAAATAAAATAATCACCTAAAACTTTATATCACCTACAGTATATGTAAACATCAGTGAAGGAAAAGTGGCACAAAACCTATTTTGTTGCCATTTTTGCAGTGAAAGAAATAAACAAATTAAAAACTGTTTGTATTTTCCATGCTATTATTAGCATAAAAAAATCAAATGTAAAAAATATATAAAAATAAAGCCTTATATATCACAGGAAAAGCCAAAAAGATTAGAATAGTCAAGTGTGAAAATAATTATAGAGTTCAAACCCGTGGGTACTAAGGAAAGGAGAATGTTCCTGGTCAGGAATGGGGGTAAATGGTCCAGTCATTAACTGGTTAAAACATTTATATATATAATCATATATATATATAATATATTATTATATATATATTTCTATATTTTATATATATATATATTAGTATATAATATATATATATAATTTATATTTTATTTTATATATAGTATAATCATATTATATATATATATTTTTTTTTTTATAATATTTATATATATATATATTTTAAATGCAGCTTTGTTTTTCAAAGTCCAAAATAACATCAAAAGAGTTCAAAGAGCTTTTTACTGACTAATGATTTTATATGTCAGAGATGTTTTATTTTCTTTTATTTGATTGATTTTAGGGGCTCATGAGGCTGGAGCTTGACACTGCATGCACTACAGGGCTGTGACTAGGAACACCTTTCCCTCCTTGAGTTGTGTTGTGCTGCCGATTTTAGATTTGGTGGACTTTCAGTAACTCGCTATGAAAAAAATTCCAAAATGACAAGTATTAGCCATATATTTGGAAACGTGTAACAAAATAAATGACCTATACTAGAAATAACATAGTCTGTTTAATAACAATTATATTGGGTTAAACACTGAAATTCTGTTACTAACACCCAATTTACTGATATTACAGTAGTAGATTTTATAGCACAGATTTGTAGGTAACAGGATGTAATACTTTAAAGAATGAAGATATCTTGTTGCAGCAAATATGGACTTTAGTGCTTTTTAGAGTACTGTATTTAATAAAATTGATATAAAAGTATAAAGCACAAATGTGCTAAAAAAGACAGATGATGTCAACTCTTTGAACAAATCTCTGTAGAATGAAGAAATAAAAACAAAAGCATTTTGGAATTAATAATTTGATAGATTAGGCTTATTAAAAACTCATTAGATAAAGTAATCTTAATGGCAAGGGTACATTGGGTAAAACACATTAAATTTATATTTTTGTATATTTTTTTAACATAAAGGGAAATGAGAACATAATTACATTATAATATGTATTTAATGTTTACTGTGATATGCGCGCAAGAAAAACAACACTATTTAAGATTATAGTATTTTTCCCTTATATCCTTTGGGTGAACATTAACCAATTATTTATTAGTGAACTGCAAAGATATTCCCAACAGATTTGGGTACCAAACATAGTGAAAAGCTCCCTTTGATTTTATTCAGTTATATATTCTTATGTATTATGGCATAAAAGGGGCTGCTTGCCTTAGTCTTAATTTATCTCCTTGTGATGATTTTTGTGCAAATTCATTCTTTTCCTGTGCTGTATGTACTGCATGTTCACTGTTTTTTCCCTATGTATGAGATGTCTAAAGTGGTGTGGCTTCAAATCTCTGCTCTCCTGGGTTCGAAACAGAGCTCTTCCCTGTGTTTCGCAACACACAGAAATACTGAGCTTCCTGTGATCAAAAAAATGATCTACAACTGCAAAATGCCCACAGAAAATGTAACGAAATTACATTAAAGAAGTGCCTAACTTTGAAAGCGATATTATTTGGAAAATATTTTTTTCTGAGAGAGAGAGAAACGTACGAAACTATAGATTTATAGCTTCAGTACGGCTATTCCAGGTGCATTACTGCTGGAGCAGGTAAATCACGTGGTTTACCTGAGCCAGAATTGTCGTTTTTGCGCTACAATGTGCCTGATTTATGACCCGCAGTGGAACTGGTTCATAAATTTAGGCCCATTCTACATTATTCTTATGCGCAGAAAAATTAACGTCTAAGCACGAAAAAAATCATACATGTCGTCCTAAATGCTCTGAAACTGCAGCATCTTACAGAATAAGGGACACATCGCTGGAAACAATATTTCTGTCACTAGCTTGTGCGTCCTCAGCAAGGGTGGCAAGACCTATGTGACAGGGTCTCTTTAAGCTCCTTTGATTCTTTGGTCCCCGCTGTTCACAGCATATAGGGGTCTAAACCTACCCACTAGGAGCCTGACTGTCACTTACAGCCAGCTTTTGAGGAACATCAAATGAGAACAGCTCCTGTGCCTATTTAAACTGTATCTGTATGTTATGGAGACTTTCTGCAAGGCCATTCTTGGCATAGACCCCCCTCCCATCCATCCTAAATCCAGCGGGATATTCTTAGATTACAGGCATTACCCCATTATGCCAGGAGGTCTACCTCATCTCCTTCTGCCAGTGTTGCCACATGCTGTCTCACTGTGCTGCTAGTATTACCATGTCACACTGTGCAACATATACATTGTGTAACATATACATTGTAGTCCCAGGCTGCCTGCTCCTAAATTTTACTTTCTACCCCACCTAGAGTACTTCCCAGGTGTTAGTGTTCCTGTCCTTGTCCCAGGTGCAGGTATTCAACCATCATACAGGTGACAGCAGCATGGTCGATCCTCATCCTGAGACTGTATTACCAGCTATCCTTTTCATCCATTTTACAGTTCAGATTCAGATATATTGCCATTAAGAAGTACATCCCATGCAGTGTTTTATTAGTAGTGTTGCTTAAATGGGACCCTGTTTGTTTTGACACAAGTTTAACCAAGATGATAATATTTATCCAAACCCATTTTTTTCTCTAGCCCTATCTCTTACCATAACTGTGACCATAGCTTTTAATCCAAGTTGGGGATTGGGTTGTTAAAGAGGTTTTAAGAGGTAACTTTTAGTCCAGCAAAAAAAACCACTCCTATTGTGGTCTAACTTTCAATCTGACATTACCTCATGTTAGTTCAACAGAGGCCCAACGTTATGGTAACTGGAAGTGATACCAGATGTCCTATCTGACATAACTTCTTATTATTCCATAATAGGAGACAAGTATGAGCGGCACTCACCAATTTTCCTTTTTCTTTTTATGTTTATTCCATTGAAACATCAGGAGATAAGCACATACACTGGCCTACGGCCGTTTCGCGTGCCGCAACGCTTTGTCAAGGCATAACTTCTTATTACTTCAACATTGCACAATGTTAGGGTTACAGGCAATGACGTGGGATGGGATGTCACACAACAAGTTTGGGTTCAGCCTATAAAACCCACTTAAACAACCCTAACGTAGGGTGAAGGGTTACAGTTAAGCCCTTATTTGTAGGGGTAATTTATGTACTTACACAAAATATTCATGTCTCTTTTTAGATGTTTTTTTATGAAGACTAAATACATTTGATTCTTTAGTCTTTACTCATAACTAAGATGCTCCATGCCCCTTATCAGTTAAGTTGTTATTGTTCTCTATGAATTGGAGCCCAGAACTGAACTGTAGATGAGGCCACACCAATGCTTTGTAGAATGGTAATAACCCTGTCCCGTGAGTCCATACCTCTTTTAATGCATACAGTAACAATAGCCTGCATGGCAAACTCTAATCCTGTAGAACTTGGTAAACTTGAGCTCTGCTGTTAAAACCCCTCCATCATTAATGTCTCTCTGACAGACTCAGCTGGAAATGGAAGAGCTGATATACCAATCACTGCTGTAGAACCACCCACAGCCTGAACCGGACGTGTGAGCCTGTAGTATTGCGAATTTTAAGGTAGCTATAAAGGGATTACTTTACACAGTGCATAAGCAATAAGCATAAACCAATATGTACTGTCCCCCCTAACTGGAACCCATCCATTACATGTGTATTCATGTTATATCTATTACATGCAATGTTGGATATGTTATGCTGCCACCCTGTGGCTATTGTTTTCAACTGTTTGTATGGTTTTGTTGGATAATGATGTATTTCTCATACTTCTTTGCTTCATGTTCCTTTTCCTGTTCTGTGAGATCACATCCTGCCTCATTGTGGCTATGTCTCCATCTTGTTCATACATGTTTGCACAGAGCTGAGAGTAGATTTAATTTTGACCGCATATATTGTAACCTCCTGCGTATTATCTTAAACAGTTAATAAATAACTGAAGCACATCCATTGCATCCTTCTTACTGGACCTCCACATGCTTTGGAAGGGGATTAATATAGCAAGTTCACTATCTTCCATACGCTTGTACAGAGACAGACTTCTCACAGCTATCAGGGATTTCTCTAACATCCATCGGTGGCAGAATAGAATGTGTTTTACACTTTTTACTGTTATCTTGCAAAATTTTACTAAGAACATAGTACACAGTAGAGTCACATTATTATAACCACCTGGTCCTTGTAGGTTGTCACAGGTATCTGGAACCATGTTGACTGCAGTGTATCCCAAACAAGACAATCATGGTGGTCCCACAGATGTTTAATTGGGTTCAAGTCTGGGGAATTAGGAGACAGAGTAGTACTTACAAGTCGTGATCATCATCTTTCGACCAATTTAGGACATTTCTAGTCATGTGACATGTCAAACTGTCTTACTTGGAAGAATCCATCAGCCTCAGGGAGACAATCAGCATATAAGGAGATACGTGATCTGTAAGGATGGATCATTCATAGATCAGTTGACAGTGCTTTCCACAAGAATGGGTGTGCATAGAGAACGCAACGAAATATTCTCCAAACTATAATACCACTACCACTAGTTTGTGTTCTTCTAGCAATGGTAGCTGGGTGTTTGTTCAGCAATGTTTCTTGCCTGATATGCTAAAATCCATCCATTTAATGATGCAGAAATAATTTCTAATCTGAAAAGACAACGCTTTGCCAATCAGTGGAGATTCAATTATGTTACTGCTCTGAAACTTGAAGCCTTTTCTACAGATGCAACTTCATTAATAGAGGTGCAGTGACCATCTATTTGCCTTAGAGCCCCATATATAGTAGGGTTCACTGAACTGTTGTTTTAGACACACATCTTGTAGCCCCTGGTTCATTGTATTAGCAAGCTGCTCTACAGTATCGTATTGGTCCTTCCTCTTATATCTACATAGCCGATGTTCACCTCTCACATCATAGGCACATGCTGCTCTGTAGTTTCCAGGTCATTTATTCACAGTGGTGTAATTTGTCCACTCACTATACACATTTACCACAGCAGCATTGGAACAAACTGCACAGTTTCAGAAATATTGTCATTATTTTATTAACAGTGTTTATTTTTTGCCTTGCAATAAAACAAAGCAACACGTACAGATGAAAAAGGGAAATAACACAGTAAAAAAACAGTTGAGTCAAACAATCACTTACAATGAAAGTGTCATAAATGACACACAAGTGAGAAAGAAGTCAAATATAGTATTATCAATAATCCAGATTAGATAATATACATAAAATATCCTGTTACAAAACATTGAATATCAAGCAGGTGATACAGAAAACTAGGTACACTGTCACGTCAAGGGAGGTGCAGTGATCCCTAACTGGAACCCAACCCACTGTTCCTGCCTGCTTGACGTGCTGCCCTAGGCGGCAGACGGCAACTGGGCGACAGTCCCTGCGCTACTAAAAGTGCTGGGGCCGTGAGAAGCAAGAATGGTCAGACAGTCCGGGTCGATATCAAATAAGAACGCCAAAGCCACAAATCAGAACCAGAGGAATGAACGTAAACAAGCCGGGGTCAAAAGCCAAACGGAAGCAAAAGCACAAAATCAGGAGACAAGCCGGAGTCAGGAGAACAAGCCAAGGTCAGGTACACAGAAAAGCAAAACAACAACACAAAGCACAAGAAAGGAGGTAGCCAGGAATATCACAGTCGCAGCCCACAGCCTTCAGGGAGTTTAAATGGGATTCCTGGATACCGCCCCTGTAGCTGATTGGAGCGGCCTCTGGGTCCTCCCATTGGCTGGTGCACTCGCCCCCTGTCAGGAGTGGCTGGGCCCCTGTCACTCACAGAGTTGTCAGCAGCAAGTGTATCAGGGTGGGATCGTGCATCAGCTGATGCAGCCTGTTGATCCCTGCAGCCTGAGCACAGCCTAGCCCTGACAGTACGCCCCCTTTTAGGAGGGGCCACTGGACCCTTCCCTGGTCTGGGTTTGTCTGGGTGAGACTCATGGAATTCCCTCACTAGGCAATCAGTATGGATAGGTTTCGCCGGAACCCATGATCTCTCCTCAGGACCATACCCCTTCCAATGGACCAGGTACTGCAGTGACCTTTGGGCCTTATGCAAATCTAAACTACGGGCGACTTCATTTTCTAACTCCCCCTCTATGCGAACTGGAGAAGGAGGTCTAGAGGGCGGAGTCACAGGCTGAATATACCTCTTACGAAGTGCACGCCGGGACACGTTATGTATACAGAGAGAAGAGCGTAATTTCAGCTGATAAGCCACCAGGTTAGCCATCTCCTGCACCACAAATGGACGTTCAGGTACAGGTGGAGGGCATAGTTCACCAGGAGGATGAGTTCTGGGAACCTTAGCCCGAGCGCAAACTTCACAAGATGCCGCAACGGCCTCAACGCTGGCACCGCTGCTTCCAGATAGAACATTAGCCTGCACATAAGTATTGCCCAGCATGGTAAGGAGACATCTGTCAACACACCGTTGTCCCCACCTGACTAATTTCCCTGAATTCCAGTCAAACACTGGATTATGTTTCTGAAGCCAGGGCAGCCCCAACACCACATCAGCGGGCAGTCCCTCCATGACGAATAAAATACACTTTTCAATATGTATGGATCCAACCACCATCTCCAGCTCAGGGGTACAATATTGGATTGCGCCCCGAGCTAGTGGGGTGGAGTCAATAGCCACTACCCGCAGTGAGTCAGATAGCGGTCTACAAGGTAGGCCCAGACGTTTGGCGAAAGACGCATCAACAAAATTAGAAGCTGATCCAGAATCCACAAACGCACTCCCAGAACCGGACAGCGACAAGTATGAAATCTTAACTGGTAGCAGCAACTTTTTAGATACAATAGGAAATACCTGCTCGCCTAGGTGATCCTCCTGCTGACCACCTAGGCGTTGGAGTTTTTCCGACTTGGTCTTCCGTTTGGAGCATTCCCAAATTCTGTGTCCATCTTCTCCACAGTAGAAGCACAACCCCTGGATGCGACGAGTAGTCCTACGGTCGTCAGCCGCAGTGACAGAAAAAGCCCCCACTTGCATGGGCTCCTCTGAGTTTAAATCGGAAACAACGGGTTTAGGGGTGACCATGGTGTGGACCGGGGGGGAGGGCCCTTTTCCTGCCGTCTCTCCCTAAAACGTCTGTCCAGACGAACGGCCAGTGCCATGGCCTCATCTAAGGTACCAGGGGTAGGGTAAGCCACCAATCAATCCTTCACATGGTCAGCTAACCCTAATCTAAACTGGCATCTAAGAGCTGCGTCGTTCCACCCCGACGGAACGCACCAGCGACGAAATTCGGAGCAAAACTCTTCCACAGTCTTCTCACCCCTGCCTCAAGGTGGTCACCTGAGCCTCGGCCACAGCTTCCTATCTGGGTCATTAAAGAGTACCCCTAAAGCGGCAAAGAACCTGTCCACAGAAGACAGTTCAGGTGAGTCATGCGGTAACGAAAATGCCAACTCTGGGGGGGACCTGCAGTAAAGACATAACAATCCCCACCCTTTGTTACTCATTCCCTGAGGTAAGTGGGCAGAGCCTAAAATACAGACGACAACCCTCTCTAAATGCCACAAAGGCCTTCCTGTTACCTGTGAACCTGTCAGGCAACTGGATAGGGGGCTCCACAGGAGGAGAAGGTAATGCAGGGACCCTCTGACTTGGGGTAGCCTCCTATTGTTCTATCCTCAGCGCCAGATCCTGGACTAGCTGGGTTAGCCCCTGCATCTGCTCTACCATAGCTGTCATGGGGTCCATAGTGAGGGTAGAGCAGTAACGGTTTTGGCCTGTGATAATGTCACGTCAAGGGAGGTGCAGTGAGCCCTAACTGGAACCCAGCCCACTGTCCCTGCCTGCTTGACATGTTGCCCTAGGCGGCAAACGGCAACTGGGCAACAGTCCCTGCGCTACTAAAAGTGCTGGGGCCGTGAGAAGCAAGAATGGTCAGACAGTCCGGGTCGATATCAAATAGGAACGCCAAAGCCACAAATCAGAACCAGAGGAATGAACGTAAACAAGCCGGGGTCAAAAGCCAAACGGAAGCAAAAGCACAAAATCAGGAGACAAGCCGGAGTCAGGAGAACAAGCCGAGGTCAGGTACACAGAAAAGCAGAACAACAACACAAAGCACAAGAAAGGAGGTAGCCAGGAATATCACAGGCGCAGCCCACAGCCTTCAGGGAGCTTAAATGGGATTCCCGGATACCGCCCCTGCAGCTGATTGGAGCGGCCTCTGGGTCCTCCCATTGGCTGGTGCACTCGCCCCCTGTCAGGAGGGGCTGGGCCCCTGTCACTCACAGAGTTGTCAGCAGCAAGTGAATCAGGGTGGGATCGTGCATCAGCTGCTGCAGCCTGTTGATCCCTGCAGCCTGAGCACAGCCTAGCCCTGACATACACACAGTGAAACCAGTTGTGCCAAGTAAAATCAAGACTAGGAAAATTAAGGGAACTGGGATCATTTGACTCCTAACAACAAAACAAAAAGAAAAAAGAAAACAGTACGACAACCATTCATACATTCACCGTTAAGCACCGGCAATCAAACCACCAGCTTCTACACCGTAGATAGATTTAACCAGTTACCCCATATACATTACCTAGCTGCAACCAATGGGACAAAATAGGACACTTCGAGGGCTTCCAGTTTAAGAGAATAGTTTTCCGAGCATAGAAAAGGAGAAGCTGGTATAGAACTCTTTCTTGTTTGGTAGGAACTAAATCTTCTACTAACCCTAAAATATTGTCATTCTTGACTTAAAAGCTAATTCTCATCCATTTTTGCAACTCTGATAAATCACCTTTTCACTCATGATAGCGACGAGGGATATGTGTGAAGACAGACCCACCTTATATACCCATCAAGACAGCTCACCACACATGACTTCTTTCATAAGCCACATGCTGCCAACATTGAAAGTAGGAAGTGCAGGGGCGTAGCTACAGGGAGTGCAGAGTTAGCAGTCGCTACCGGGCCCTACAGCCTGAGGGGGCCCAAAAGTCCTTCTGCCACATACGGAGGCACCAGAATTGTAAATGGAACATGGTAAATGGGGGCCCCATTTCACTTTTTGCACTAGGGCTCAGGAGCTTCAAGTTACATCTCTGAGGAAATGGTCATAATAATGTGACTGAACTGTGTATATGAGCAGTATATACAGAATGTTATATTGCTCTGCAAAGGGAGTTGTTTTTTAAATGCTGTAGGTTCACTCTTACTCAACAGATAATTCCAAAAACACAGTAAATGTATGTGAAACCATAAATCTATAGTGGAAAGAAATCTGAAATTGGAAAGATGGAAAAAATGACTTATTTTGAATCTTCTGTCAGTGAGGAGTATTCAGTATTATGGAAAATCAATCTAAAAGCTAGCTGTCTTAAATACTTCCTTTCAACCATTCATTTGTTAAATTGTCAGAACTCATCAATAGCCCTAGAAGCACTGCTGTTTACTAACTCTGTTGTTCTTATAAAGGACAATAAATTTGTGGCAGCATGAATATGAATTTCTAAAGAAAGGAAATTGGCTTGGTAAAGGCAAATCTAAAGTCTAGGGATAGGTGATTTATAATTTCAAAAGTGGATGTCAAACAGTACAGTAAGAAAACAACACTTTATTGTGTAGGAGCTTAGCAGACAAATGAGCAAAACAATGCTTCTCTTCTCTGTGACTTCTACATCAGTGTCATGAAATTTGGAGATTTTTATTACTAAAATCCTTGGTTTTAAAAAGATATCATAAATTATTAATATTCAAATACTTCAAATAGATAATGGTTTAACATTTGTACCAATACTGTGATAGAGAATGCAGCTTTTTATATTTTATCTTCCCTTCACATATAGTTAAATGATAAAAATCTGCCTCTTGGCAGTCATTGAGGTTAGCCTGCTGAAAATGGATATATTATATAATCCAGCAGGTTCTGGACAAGTGCCATTTTCTTTTGTGGAAAAATGCTCCCCTACTGGTGACTGCTGATAGACAATTTTATTGTTAAATTTTATAGCTGTGTGAAGTGAAGCAGTGGATTTGAAGTGCTATTGCTGAAAAATATGGCCACACCTGTACACTGAAGCATAGCATTCTAGACTTATTTAAGATCCAAAATGGCAAATATTATACATACAGTGAAGGAAATAATTATTTGATCCCTTGCTGATTTTGTAAGTTTGCCCACTAACAAAAACATGAGCAGTGTATAATTTTAAGGGTAGGTTAATTTGAACATTGAGAGATAGAATATCCAAAATAAAATCCAGAAAATCAGATTGTATAAATTATATAAATTTATTTGCATTTTGCTAAGAGAAATAAGTATTTGACCCCACCGACAAACAAGACTTAATACTTGGTGGCAAAACCCTTGTTGGCAAGCACAGCAGTCAGACGCTTTTTGTAGTTGATGATGAGGTTTGTGCACAAATGAATGTCGTTTTTGCACTCAAAGCTGGATTTCCTTTTTACTATTGCATGATTGAAGTCCGTTGGTCATGGACAAAGCAATACGAGCATGGAGGAAAGCAGCGACACTTCAAACAGGTGGAATAGATGCATGCCATTATATGAACGGTGGTGAGCTATAACCTATTGTTTGTATGAAGTTTACTTAATGTAGTGCAGATGACCACTTGAGGTTGGCCCCCGTATAACACTATAAGACTATATCCACAAAGACGTCAAAAATAAAGGTACAAAGGGTATTTTTTGGATCAATTTGAACATTGTTTTAAGTTTATTAATCAGCAATTCATTATATGCATGCATGCAATCAGGCAATAAGCATTCACGATGGACAGAAAAAGCAAATTAATGCAAGTCTTTAGGACCGGTTCTGAAGCAACCAGTGAATGGGAGGATTTTAATGCATTAATGGTGAAGTTGGAAAAATTACAAACACAGGAGTTGAAGCTGTGGTGGGATCGCAACTCTTTAAGCACTTATTTGGAATAAGAATAAGAATATTATACCCCGAGGTTTGCGCCTTAAAAAGGTACCAACGTTTATATACACAGATAAATTTATATTGAAGTGGAATCAAGCATTGTCTGAATGTTCACTCCAACTTATGAAACTAATTGTGGAGTTTGAAAATGACAAGTTGTCAGATCTAGAAAATAAAATTGAAACAACTAAACAAAAATTATCCAATTATAAAGATCAAGTCAATTATGAAACAATGCTAACAAAAATAAAAAATAATATTGAAAAAATTGAAATTATAATTTTGGTTACTAAATTAAACAAATATAAACAAGATCTCGAGAATTATAATAACAATAAAGTGTACACATGGCAACAGACGACCAAGATCCATCCTCAGAAATTCATCATATAGAAGATCATAAAAAAATAGAAAAGAAGTTAGTTTTTCCAAATTGGATATGACAGAGACTGGAACATCAGAATCTGACAATTCAAGTATGGAAAGAGTACAAAAAAGAGGTTCAAATCAAGAGGTGCAAGGACAAGTTTCAGCTGCAAAAAACGGAGAAGACGAGGAAATACAATCACAAAAAATTCAGCAGAAACAAACAGGAAAAAAGAAATAACAAAAGAACTTGCCGGCAAGACAGATAAAAATCATGATGTGGTGTGTCTTACTCCTTGCGTTTTAACAGCTGCACAAATACAAGTCCTTGAAAAGGGACTGAACTTCACTCCAACATGTAGATTTGAACTTTTTTTTATACTTTGTTAGATATAAATAGATGTGTAAGATCATTAACAGTTAAAAAACTATTTTTTTGGAGAATAAACAAAATGTTACAAGCAATGAAAAGCCTAGTCAGCAAATAATAATAAATGAATATAATGATTTAATGTTTAATGAACAACAGGCCTTAAGTACCCTTAGGGCTCATTCACACGGCTGATTTGGGCACTTATTTCAGCCGTACTGCGCGCCGTATTTGCGCTGCAGTACGGCTGAAATCCGTCATTACGGTAATCCACAGTTCTCATAGCTCTTGCCGGGCGGGGACAAAGTGATATGTCAACTATTCACGGCGGCAATAAGCCGTTTGAACTATCCCTTAGAGAAATGGAAGAAACTTCTGATCAGTGTAAAATTAGTACAAGTGATATTGATTTGAAAACCAGTAACCCGCCATTTTATCCGATCAAATCTAAAGTTGGTGCTATGGAGGCTTTTCAAGCAACAATGGAGCGTGATCTCATTAATTTAAAAAGCGATAATACAAGGAAGGTGAAAGTCAGAAAAAAATCTAACAAATGAGGAGTTTAAAGCTTTAAAAGAACTAAAAAATAATTCTAACTTAATTATCAAAAAAAGCAGATAAGGGAGGATGCATAACAGTAATGGATATAGCATCGTATGTGAAATAAATACAAAAAATTTTGGAGGATAAATATACATATCGAGAATTACAAAGTGACCCAACAAAAGATGTACAAATTAAATTTATAAAACTTATGGAGGAAGGTTTAAGATTAGGGGCAATCACACAAACACCACGTACATTTTTAGAAGTAAAAAGTCAGAGAAGTCCGAAAATAGACGGAATACCTAAAATTCATAAAAACATTTTTCCCCCAGATTTGCGTTATATAATCTTGACTAATGGAAGCATTAGTGAGCGTTTGAGCTCATGGATAGACAGATACCTTCAGCCGATAGTACAAACATTACCAGGCTATCTAAGGGGCAGTTCCTCGGTTTTGAGATCATTAAAACATTTCCAATGGTCATCACAGTGTACATGGATAAGTTTGGACATAGAAAGTTTGTATTCAAAAATCCAACATCACTTAGTCCGTGTTGCCATACAATATCATCTACAAAAGTACAGTACTTATGAGGAAGGTTTACAGATTTTTATTTTGGATAGTGTTGATTTTTGATTACAAAATAACTATTTTTATTTTGATAATAGTTTTTTTGTTCAATTGACAGGGGCACCTATGGGGGCCACATCTTCGCCTACAATAGCAAACATTTTTGTCTCCTGGTGGGAGAGTCAATTTATTTTTGATATAGTAGACCAGGAAGGGTAATCCAGCAGACCGTTAAGACGGGTTTATCAAAAGTAAAAAAGTAGTAGCTTTATTTGGTTGATTTAACTACGGTCTCAAAGAGGAAACAATGGTGTTGAACCGACGTTTTTTTTTTTTTTTTTTTTTGGGGGACTCCCCCCTTAGTCATGGTGGGGGAAAAAGTGGATAGTAGTTTTTTTAAAAGGCTATAAATTAGCATGACAAAGAAACAAGGTATCTCTTTATAAAAGCTTTTACAAAAATTTGGTGAAAAAAACCCCCAATACAGGAAAAAAATCAGAAGATTAAAAAAAGACAGACATCAAAGAAAATGAATTTTTCCCAAAAAATAAAAAAAATTAAAAAATCAAATATATTTATACTCTAATAGTGAAACAAAATGTTTGCCTTTTTTTGAGGCGTGGGGAGAGCGCGTATCAAGCTGACTATCCCCCCCGCTTCTGTGAAGTAATTTTTTTTTTATCCCCTCCTCTTTTGGGATTATGTAAAATTTCAATGCCATTACATTGGAACGTTTTTAAATTTCCCTGCAGGTGTTCGGCAAAATGCCTGAACCAGGGAGACATGTTGGATCTGTTTTGAATGTCAGAAGTGCCTAGGGGAATCTTTTTTTTAAATATTTGGGTCTGACCTACATATTGAAGTGCAGGGGGTGAAAAGTGAAAAAGTAAATTACTTGCGTGTACAGAAAAAAATATAAGTTTTGATTTTTTTTTGTTTTTTGTAGAAGTTGCTCTAAAATCTTTTGTGTTAGTCATGTACTTGCAGGTAATACATCTTGCGTGTTTTTATTCTAATGAGCTCACCAAACGGGATATTATCTCGGACATGTTTTGGATAAAGAGAGTTGGCCATTAATAAAAAATTTTGTCCCTGTTTTTTCAAAGGGGGGAGATTATGTTTCCTTGATCGTCACTCCCGTTGGGTTTTTAGCCCAAGAATGAGATTGTTTCAGGTGCCAGTGCCGGTGAATTTTAGATTGAAATTTTTTTATTGATGTATTCTCAAATAAGGACGAGCCCCATCCCCCCCCCACACAGGAGGGGTCATGATTCCCTTCCATCCCACCTGATGTGGGAGGAAGGGGGCAATCGGGAGTCAACAAAACAATTCTTTTTGCACATATAAATATTAGCCAGCCAGGGGACATTTGCCCCATTGAGGGCACCTGTTTTTGGATGAAAAAAGACATTTCAAATGAAAAAAAATTATTTTAAGAGAAATTAACACAAAAAAAGAAAAATCTTTATAGCTGTGAATTTTCCACTATATTTGTTTAAAATTTTTTAAGTGTTGTATTCCTTTATTGTGGGGATGGAAGGGAAAGTCCCCCTACACACAAAATAAACCCAAGTGAATTACTATTTCAGATGGTTTGGACTAATTGTCACTAGACTTTTTGGGATCTTTTATTATCCAGGTATTTTTTTATATCTAGGTGGGTAAGGGTCAATCCGTCCCCAAATGTTCAGTTTGGATCCCTGCCCCTGACAATAGGGCGGAGGGGGGAAATGGAAACTTTCCTTTTGAATTTTAGGTAGAGAGTGTAGTTAGGAACCTGGGGGAATTCAACAAAAATTTATTGTATTTTTGAGAGATGGCTCCCCAGGAGATACATAATTAGTAAATTTTTATTTTTGTTTGATAAAATTCAGTGGGTTTTAAGAAATCTTATATCTATTGGGTTATGGCATATTTTCATTTAGCAGCTTTACGTCCTGAATTTAAAATATATCCCCCCTCCCTTTTCCGCTTTTTTATTTCAGGTCTTTATTATTTTGAAGTTATGTATAGCTTTGCTTCTTCCCCGTAATGTTTGGTGTTGTTTGTGGAAATGTTGACTTTGTTATAGAGTTCTAATAATTCCTTTCTATGATTCTTGAAAAACGTCCCTGCCCGAAGGTCTTGAATTGTGGGTTAAAAATTTTCATTTTTTTTTTTTAAAGGGTTGGGGCAGGTCGTGGGATTGAGGGGAAAGTTCACTTCCAGAGATTTAGTTTGGTTGATGTAGAAAATTCTCGGGTTTTTAGATCATTAAAACATTTCCCTGGCATCACAGTGAGTACATGATAATTTGGGACATAGAAAGTTTGTATTCAAAAAATCCCACATCACATAGTCCCGTGTTTTTGCCCATACAATATCATCTACAAAAGTACAAGTACTTAAGAGGAAGGTTTACAGATTTATATTTTGGATAGTGTGAATTTTTTTTAGTACAAAATAACTATTTTTCTTTTGATAATAGGTTTTTTGTTCAATTGACAGGGGCACCTATGGGGGCCACATCTACGCCTACAATACAACACATTTTTGTCTCTGTGGAGAGTCAATTATATTTTTGGATGTGGCACTAATCCTTTTAGTTCTGATATACTCTGGTATGGGCGTTACATAGATGACCTTTTGGTCAACTGGGGAGGTGAGGTGACGTCCATACCAGAGTTTATCACGTATGTTAATACCAACAATTGCAATTTTTATTTTACATATAATATTGAGAATAAAAAAATTCAATTTTTGGATTTAGAGCTTCAGGGAGACTTAGATGGTAAAAAAAATCACAACAAGATTATATCAAAAGTCAATCAGCGGTAACACTATATTGAGAGCGGATAGTGATCACTCAATACATACATTAAATGCAATACCTTTAATTTATCAGAGCTAGAAGGGCATGTTCAGAAAAAGAAGGTTATGAAAAAGAAGTGAAAACTATAACAGAAAGATTAATATTAAGGGTTTATACAAAAAAACAAATTAAAAAGGTAGAGATTAAAGGAAAGGAAAATGCAAGAACAACTTTTAGTTTCTAAGAATATGAATACTCTCAAAAAGAATTGTCATCAGTTACAAAATCCCATTACTTTTTCTACACCATACAGTTCTGACGATTGAAAAGTCAAAAGGATATTTTGTAGAAATTTAAATATATTGAGGGAAGGTGAAACAATGGCCAAGACTATAGAACAAGGAGTCAGATGTGTCCCAAAAAGGAATCAAACCATTGGAAATCAAATATCCAAAAGTGCTTTCTATAGCAGAGTTAATACAAAAACATGGCTTTCAGTTGAAGGATTTTATCCTTGTGGAGACAATAGGTGCAATGTATGCCAATACACACAAAAGGTGGCAACATTTAAGTCAAATACAGATGAGACTAAAAGTTAGAAGATTAAACAATTTGTTAATTGTAATAGCCACCATGTGGTGTATTTGATACATTGCACGGAATGTAACAAGTCCTATGTAGGAAGCAGTATTAGGAAAGTGAAAACGCGCATATATGAGCATTTGCTGGGTATTAAAAAACAACAGTTAAACCAATCAGGTGCAGTTAAACATTTTCTAGAAAAGCATTCAGGATCCCTTACCTCGTTTTGTTTTTATGTTATAGAGAAGGTAATCAAACCTGAAAGGGGAGGAGATTGGGAACGTATGGTCCGGTTATGTGAAGCCTATTGGAATTTGGAATTGAAACAAGAAGTCCAAATGTGACATTAACTATCGAAACGATATTGATATATATATAATATATATATTATATATATATATTTTGATATAATGTTATAAATATATAAATCATAAAATATAGTATATATATATATACAAAATAAAATAAATATATAAATTATATATAGGTATATAAATATATAAATAAACTAATATATATAAATATATATATATATATATATATATATATATATATATGTAGTATATATATATATATATATAAATATATATATTGTGGAACAGTGACAGGCGGCATATTGAGGGGAGATATATTTCTCCTAGAATCTCTCCTATGCGCCTTGGTGAGTAATTGGACAATGCGTGCACCGAGAACCTGCTCTCGGTGAAGGGAAGCCGACAGTTTGTGTGTCAGTAAACACTATTACTGACATGTTTTGGTATAGCGGTTCCAATCCGCTTTGGTCCTGGGGTTCTAGCTTTTTTTCCTGGGAGTGGTCAAGAGCAGATGGGTGGGCCACTCCCACGCCCCAGGTAAGGCGGGGTTCAGGCCTATAAAAGCCTGGGTCTGCAGGCCAGTGTGGGGTCTGATGTATACTCGGGTCTCAGAGGAAAGACCGTGCAGTGAAGAAACCTTCTGTAATTGACAAGCTTGTGCCAAGTACAAGTCAGGGAATCCTGTGTCCTAATAGAGAGCTTCTGCCGAGCAGGTAGTTTTATTGCCTGTTTGGCCTGAAGCAAAAGTCTTGATTTGTTTGGCGGTGTTTGCTACCTGCTGAAATAAACCCGGGCAACGCCTGGTCTATGACTGTAAGATTGTGTTCCCTAGTCTCTGTCCTGCTGGAAGCCCACGCTGGCCTACCTGTTGCTGGTCACCCCTCACATAATATATATATATATATTTATATATAATATATATATATATATATATATATATATAGTTATATATATAATAATAATTAAGTTTTGTGAGATATGCATTCTATATATGTTATGCTGTAGTTTTGTTTTTAACGAGACTTTTTAACACATGGTGACGTTGTGGCAGATGTGCCAGGATATGACGATTGTTCAACACTCATTTGAGTGTTCTGGACACCGCCCAACACCAATATCAAAGGAGAATTCGTTTTTCATGTGTTATGCTGTGAACAAGGGCAACTTGCAATATGCCCAAAACGTGTTAGCATTGCTAAACTTTTCACCTTTTTGTAGCTATGTCTAATAAATGAATGTCGTTTTTGCACTCAAAGTTGGATTGGAGGAATTTTTCCTTTTCCTTTTTACCTATTTGCGATTTGTGCACTGGCAGGAGGAATTTTGGTCCACTCCTCCTTGCAGATCATCTCTAAATAATTAAGATTTTGAGGCTGTCGCTTTGCAACTCAGAGCTTCAACTTCAAATTATATTGAGTATAGCAAATCTCAACTGCTTCAAGACCAGGAATAAAGAGACTTAAATGGGTGTTCCCATGAGCACTTTTCAGCACTGCAGGTCATAGAAATGAATGGTTAGAATGGATATAAGCGCTGTCCTTCCATTCTCTGAGATGGTCGGCTCCTAGGGTTGAAAAGGGCTCATGGGAAACCCCTTAAGTGGCCAGAAAATCTTTTTTTTTTTTTTTAAATGACATGCTTGAATATGCACGAACTTTATGTTTTTTCCAAACCCGAACCAAACTTTTTGCTGAAAGTTCGGTAAAAAGTTTGTGTTCAGTACAGGTGTTCAGCACATTTTTCAGCTGCTTCGTTCAGTTTAGGTGGCCATCAAATCAGTTCAGAGCACAGGGGAGGGGCCTCAAAAACATCACCAGTGAGGGTGCAGGAATCTCAATGGCTGCTAAAAATCACATGACGGTCTTATGTGTATGTCACTGTATTTCCTGTTGAACGCCATTTCTGCCTTACTCTCTGTAGTGAACACATTGCTGCCACTGTCTGCTGGTTTGCCATAAGGCAGCAATAACATTTAATAGCGATTTAACACAGGAAAAGCTGCTAGTTATATCACTCAGGGGGGGGGGCAGCTAGTTTTGGGAATTATACACAGTAATAGGGAGTTAGGGAGTTTTGTAGAGATATTCCAAAGAAAAGATTCTGTTTATAATCTATTTGCTCATGGCATTTAAGAACACTGTTGATTTGCTGTCTTTGGAGTACAGTTCTTCAATAAGAGACTGTGAACAAATCTTGACTTTTTTAATATTTGTCCTATTAAAAAAATCTTGTTTTAAGTAGTCATTTTTTTCTTGCTAATTTTATTGAATGTCCAAAAAGTAATTTTTTTTAGGTCATGCTGCTGTAAAAGACAGCGATAGTCAATGTCCTATTCCCATAAATTTTGCTTCAAATACTTATTTATTCTTGCTAACTTTATTCTGAGTGTCCGTAAGGTAATTTTTGCTGGTTTTAGGGTCAGGCTACTGAAAAAGAGGTGCCAGGGGTGCCAGTAGGGCAGTACTCCTGGCAGTGGCCCTTATCAAAAAGGGGCCCAGTGATATGTTAAAAATAGGAACTAGTAATGGGTGGGGGCCCCATTTGATTTAGCTGCATGGGACCCTGAAATGGTTAATAGATGACTGACGGCAACCCTGCCTACCGCTGCACCTCCTGTAACTACGACACTTCCAGCTGTTCCCTGTTGGGATGTTATTGCTGCCACCGCATATATGATATTTTCTTGGGCCCTGGTGCAAAAAGTGATATGGGGCTCCTGCTAGTTAGCATGTGCCATTTCCAATACCGGTGTCTTCTTATGTGTCAAAGGGGCCCCGTGGCATCTGCTAGCGCTGCACCTCATATAGCTACGCTGTCCTCATCTTTTCAGTTAGCCATTAAAAGAAATTAATTATTTTAGCCTGTGAATTTTTTTCTGTGACTCTTAGGGTGACATGTATGAATCTCGCCGCGTCGGAGTGCACGTTTTCGCCAGTTTTCCGGTGAAATTTGCGCCTCATGTATGTCGGCGCCTGGGTGAGCTTATACATGCCGTGTAAATTCCAGCGTGCCTCGTCAGTGTGTGAGGCGCTGTGCGGGACTTAGGCGCAGTGCGGGACTGCGCCTAAGATTCGCCGCCCGACACAGTGCGATCATACATGCCGTGAAAAGTCCGCCGCGCTTCGCCAGTGTGTGGGGCGCAATGCGGGACTTAAGCGCAGTGCGGGACTGCGCCAAACATGTATTCCGATTCGAGACAGGCAGGAAAACAGCGAAAAATCATTAAACATGTCCGTGCGGCATGGAGTATGAATCAAAAAATCGCCTTTATTTGGTGTAAAGCATTCTCTGAAAAAGAGCTCAAACCTACTAAAAAAATGCATAAACAAAATCACTTTCCAAAAATCCAGAACGGCGCCACATCAGGAAATTGGATATTGGAAATTGCTGGAGAAGTATTGACCCATAAAAATCAAAGGCGGAACAGTTCAAAATACAGTAAAAATGCAGAAAAGAGCTGATTGGATAAGCTAGCGGGGGCTTGGCTATCTCGGCCAATCACGAGCTACTTTCTCCCATTGTAGTCTATGGCCAGATCGTGGCAATGAAATCTAGGCTCTCAGCGCCGTGCGGCATGGAGTATGATAAAAAAAAATCGTTTTTATTAAGTGTAAAATATTATCTGGAAAAGAGCTGAAACCTTCTAAAAACATAAATCAATCAAATCCCTAACAATGCGTTTGTAGCTGAGACCGGCGCTACATCAGGAATTGCGTATAGAGAATTGCCGGGAAATACAGTAATTCAAATTCTTTAAGCTCTTCTCATTGGTCGGCAGAAACCAACCAATCAGAATAGGAGCGACAGTGACCTCTTATAAGCACTGGAGACGTATGGACCAATCACATGTAAAGGCGGACAGTTCAAAATCCAGTAAAAATTCAGAAAAGAGCTGATTGGTTGAGCCCAGGCGGCAGATATGAATCCACCAATCATATGTAGTGCGTCTATTTTGAATGGAGAAAGAAGGCACGATAGAAGGGCGCCATCAAAATTATTACTGTCTATGGAAAATATTCTAGTACTGTGATTGGTTGGGGGGAAGAGAGGCTCGGAGCCCCGTTCTAGATATTAGGAAAGTGATTTTTTTTTAATTTTTCTTTTTTAGAAGGTTTGAGCTCTTTTTCTGATAATGTTTTACACCTAATAAAAGCGATTTTTTTGGAATCATACTCCATGCTGCACGGAGCTGAGAGCCGACATTTCTGTTGCTATCTTCTATATGTTTCCTCTCATGTTACGTTCTCGCTTCACTTCGCCTCCGCCGGATCATTTAGACCAGAATCAACTAAGTCTGCCTGTCGGAGCTGGCGATGCAATGCGCCTCACTTTTCCGACCCGCAATCATACATGCCTCGGAGTATTCGAACGTGCCGCGTCCCGCCCCAGAACGCCCACACCGTGCCCACACCGCGCCCATTGCACGCCCACTCATGTTAGGCGCATCTGAAAGTGGCGAAGCTGCCCAACATCGCTTTCACTGCGTCCGACAGGGATTCGGCCGGTGAGTGTGCAGGATAGCCAGAAATCGTGCGCAAATGTTCAAAACATGTCGCCCTTAGAGTCAAATTTTCTTCACTAAGTTGTTCCACGTATCCATTTTACTATTATGGATGCTAAGTGCAGCTTCTCCTCATCTGTATGGGTATAAAAATTAGCCAGAACATCTTCTCCCATTGGGCTTTTTTAATTGGGTTTTCAAGTTCGTTTGAGATCGACTCCAAACATCGAACCGAACTTCTCAAAATTCAAGGTCTACTCAAACTCGAACTTTTTAGGTTGCTCATCCTATTCGCAGCACTCTGGTAACCTCAGATGGGAAGCTACACTAATATCTTACCTCATCTGATGCCCTCTCAGGCCTTCATGCTTTCAGGACATGAAAGTCCCAGCTACACTCTGCTCTTCCAATGCAAGCAATTCCAAAAATATTTTTGTTTTGGCACTCCACCCATCTGCAGAGATTGTTTTTAATCTGTGCAGAGTCTAGCTGAGACTGTCATACCCTAATAGTATAGAGGCCTAAAAATGCACCAAATGAGGTGCGAATATTATGATTTAGTTCTCCATCTAAACTGAGATCTTATCATTGGTGTTTGGGCCCTAACAGTTTTGATTAAAAATGTGCACTTAGAAGCACATTTTTATGTATCCAAAAAATAGCAAAAATATGTTTTGAAGTTCATATAGTAATTGTTTAAGTGTCTCTTAGCGTTTGTAGAGTGCTAATGATATGTTTTTGTGTTTGCATTATTTATGGCCACACCAGTGTGCACCTACATCATTCTATTTAAAATTGTTCTGATCATTTTTTTAATTTCTTTTTGGATTGTGGATATGAGAGTAGTTGCCTCTGCTTAGATTGTTTTCAATCTGAGCAGAGTGTAGCTGGAGATACTGCAAATTCTATATGAACAGAGGATTTAAACCAATATATCACTGCAAATTATATTCCCTGTTAAAACATAACTTTTACTAGACATCTAAAATTTACAATCTAAAAACCCTAATATATTACCACTACATACCTAATGATCAGCCCCCTGAAATCTGTCAGTGGAGTTCCCCC
>JAODAL010014252.1:0-88144 GCA_025379985.1 Phyllomedusa bahiana
CAGCACTTCCATAGATAAAAAGCAAACATTTCAGAATTCTATTGTATTATTTAAGGAAAAAATATGAAACTGGGTTGTCAAATAACAGTCAATCGTCAAAAATATGTTATCCCAAAATTTAAATTTTTTGCCCCCTATTGCTATCCATCTCCAGTGCCAATTTACTTCCATTTTTACTGATATTCACACTATACTCCCTTCTATTAACTTTAATAACTTTCCCAAGTATTGCATATTCCACAGCTGTCAAATTTACTTGGCACCAACCTCCCAGGATTTTTAAAAAACATTTAGACACAGAAAAAAATTTTAATTTCATACCGGGCCCGAAAACAAAAAATGCATGTATTGTTTTTTGCCAGAAACAATGATAGAAAACTAAAATTGACCTTTGAATGAAATATCGAATGTTATCTTATTCTTATTACACACAGTATTGTAGTACATCAGAACTGTCCAAATATCATGCTAGCTATTTGATGGGACATTTACCTTTTTAATAATTCACATTTACCTTTGTTGTCTTCCTCATTTGAAACCACTGGTATTTTCAGTGAGACAAATAAATGCTCTTCCTACATTAATGTATAACTCACTTTTTTAATCATTTACACAGATGTGTGTTATATAATTAAATATATATAATATAATATATATATATATATAATATATAAAAAAATTTTCATATCTCTACATATATAAAATATAAAAATTTATATAAAAATATATATATATATAAATGTTATATATAAAAAATATATCTATATTAATATATACATAATTATATATACATATATACATATATAAAAAAATACATTAAATTAAATAAAAAAATATATATAACATTTTTTTTTTTTTATTTATTTATAAAACTTTAAAGTATGGAGAAAAATACAAGTAAAATAAAATTGCAATATATATATATAATATATATAATATATATATAAAAATTATATACGATAAATAAATAGAAAAAGACAAATTCATGTTGGTTAAACCTATGTCTTATTAACAGTAAAGATAAATGCTAGGAAGTTGTGGAACCCCCACTTGCCCCACCAAAATATTTTACCACCCTCGAAGCAGCAACCTAATTTTCACATTTAAAGGTGCTAGTTTTTTCGGCCCCTTTATTTTGGGATTCATTTTTAGTTTTTTTTAGATTTTGCTTTTTTTTTGGGGGGAAAACAAATCACAGTAAATCTTAAGCCTAAAGCTATTTTGTTTGCATCACCTTCTTCTTGGTTATAATTGCCAAAGCTCACATTTATCTTGGGAAAAATTTTCCCACTACAGTGAGGAACAATTTGACGCTTTTCCCAAGATAAAAACTGTCAACTTTTTTTTCAAAAACTAGTGCCCACCTTCCAGGTTGTGTCTTGTATTGAAGTTCTGTCCCATTGACTTAATCAGATCCAAGATGCAAAATCGGGCAAAAACGTGGGATAGATTTAGGACTTTATATATTAAAAAAAAAAAAGAATCCATGTGTTTCTAAAGTTTCACAAACCTTTTAATCAATAGTCACTAAAATAGTTTACTCACTGGATAATATAATCCTAATGGAAAATTTGTATTTCTGAAGCCTCTACATGGTCCAAAGTATCGTTAAAACATTTTTAAAAGAAAAAAAGCTTTATTTTCTACTATTTTAAACCGTCCAATTTTTCATAAATCTATTTTATTAAGCAAGATAGCAACAACCTAGGAAAGTGGTATAAAAAGAAAATAATTCCCAGAAACTTTAAGTACATCCATAAGGTAAACAGATGGTTTGATAGAAGCATATTACATAGAAAATGCTAAACGTTTAGAAAGTGGTTATGTTTTCTCAATTCTTTGCCGAGTTCCTCTGATCTATAATTCTCTCTCACTTTGACTCATCACAATGACACAGTTGGTGGTAATGTAAGCATCAACGTTGCTGGGATCAATAGCTTAGCTGTTGCTATCAAGTGTATGGCAAGATTTGCCTTAAAGGTTTTCTAACCTGGTCTACATGAAAAAGAACTTTTATGTTCACATTTAAGTTGAAAGAGAGGGTTTAGATCTTCCTGATTTCTAACTCAACATCTTTCTAAAAAGGCTCAAGGGACAATCCCACTACATAAGGGAGAATAAATCTGTACCGTCCAAGCAGCTACATCAGCTTTTAGAAGCAGAAAGTCCATGTGTAAACAGAAAGTCAGTGAAAATATACCATTTGGACAATAATTTGTAATGATTTTTCTAAATGTTTACCCACTAAAAGAACCCCTGAAAGATTTTAAGTGGGAGGGCATATTCTGCTTCTGTTGAGACAGTGCCCAATTGCATTTTCAAAGGTCGAAAGGGGGACATTTAAAAAGAACAGGAAAAGGAATGATCAACATGTTTTTTTACAGCATTTTTAGGGTTTTAAAAGGGGTTAGCAAAAAATATTTGTTCAAACCATGACAGGTTTTATATTATGAGATATCAGAATAACAACCTCGAACAAAGTAAATTAGTCTTCCATGTCAAACACCTTCTCAGCATCAGTCCCCAGAAGTATTATGTACAGTATGTACTGATTTGTTTTGTATAGAAGATGGTACTTATTTCTACTAGTTTATTTTCTTTGCATTCCCTTACCAACACAATGTCTCTCTTTTCTGGATTTATCAGTTGAAGGCATAAAGCCTTGAGTTTCTCCCAAATTTTCATGTCTTTGCTGAGCAAGGATGTAAACCTACAACTACTGTACATCTTGGGGTCTTTCTTTTTCTTTACTTTTTCAAAAAAAAAAATGTGTGCCTTGAGGGACCAATGTGGATAAGGTGAGCCCACAAGAAGGCAATCTAAAAAGATGAGTAAAAAGAGGAACGCATAAGTCTGAAAGTTTTTATAATGAGTGAAAAGGAGCCAATCTGGACAGAGTTTTTATCACATCTGAAATCTATTCAACAAATTTTGGTTGAGAGAGGAACAAAGAGAATTTAACTTACCTTCAGTGAAGGCAGAGTGGAAAGAAAAATTCCTGTCCTCTCTGCCCTAGCATTTCTTTCTACATAATATTCTTTGCCATCTATTTTATAAAAATAGAACTCTCTATGTAAATCTCCACCCGACATATCTCCATTGTGTTGCATATAGAAATGCATAGTTGTCCTAGAAAACTTTGTAACAGGTGTTTTTGCAATGTCTGATACATGTTTCCTAATTGTAACTTTCAATGGGGTTGCAGTACAACCCACATATTGTAATTTGAACAAAGTGCAAGTGATCAAATATGCAATATATTTCCAGTTACAGTTAATACATTGCTTTATATGGAGATACAGTATTTGCGATTGGCACAAGACAAAAAGTCTAATGTGCACTGGATGTAAAAGTACAAGAAATACATCTTTTATGCCCACATTTGTTAAAAACCTGACTGATGTAGAATTAACATGGTTCCTGAGTTTGTTTTTTAAGCTCAGTCAAATCAACTTGTAAGTCCAGTGCATTAGTGTTATTTATGAGCTCTTTAAGGTACATTCTTCACTTTGGCATGAAATAAATGTATTTTTGGGATCCTGGAAGAAATTAAACCTCTAATAAAAGATTAGCATACAAAGTCAAAAAAAGCAGCTCACCTGTGACTTTCTTTGCGAGCTCTCGGTTCAGGGTGCCTTCCCTTGTGTTCAACTCCAACCAGCAATCAAAGAAACGAACCAGCTTCAGCAAACAACATGGTGTCAGATGAGGAGAGAAAAATATATGCAGGTGCAGACCGGGCTCTTAAAAAATATCAAAGATTTATTTCTTTCTATTTAAAATCCAAAGGCAAACATGCACAAACAAACGAGAGACCCTTCACCTAGATAGGTGTGGACAGAATGGAGCTAGACTGGCGATGCGTTTCGGATCACATGACCCTTACTCATGGCGCCATGAGTAAGGGTCATGTGAACCGAAACGCGTCGGCAGTCTAGCTCCATTCTGTCCACACCTAACTAGGTGAAGGGACTCTCGGTGGTTTGTGCATGTTTGCCTTTGGAGTGTAAATAGAAAGAAATAAATCTTTGATATTTTTTAAGAGCCCGGTCTGCACCTGCATATATTTTTCTCTCCTCATCTGACACCATGTTGTTTGCTGAAGCTGGTTCGTTTCTTTGATTGCTGGTTCTAATAAAAGATTGGTGGGCTTTACGGTGAATAAACCACATGGAGGATGATCAGATTTGTGTAAAAAAGTTTTTCACTTTAATTCAGAAGGTATTTGAGACATGTGGGTGTAAAATAATCCATTAACATTTTTTAATATTCAATAGTTTAATAATTGAATGAATGAGATAGATTTAATTTGGTCCTGATCTCCAATACTGATAAAGATAAATCAATACTGATAAAGATAAATTGATTAGTGTATGAAGTTGGATTTGAAGCTGGCATACTGATGTGCTAAGCTCAGACATCTGATCTGTATTGGTATTTATTTCTGTTTCCAGCTTCAAAGACATATTGTACTTGAAAATAGGAATTCCTATGTATTGTATAATGGTTGCTAATTAACAACCAAATATTGATCGAACAACAGTTACCTTATAGCTGTAACTTTAAATACCATATGCATAATTGGGCAAGATAGGTTTTGTTAGGATACAAATATATTTAATGAAGCCATGTATAGTTATAAACTGTGCATAGGTAGCTTTGAAAACAGTATATATGGAGAATGTAAACTGGCACAAAAGTCAGACCGCACTGGACTAGATTACAGCTCTCCACACACACTGGGGCTATAGAAGAAGACATACAAACTGTTGGATCATCTTACAAAACTCTTTCAAAGCCTGGACACTTACTACATATCTATTTGGTAGTATTGTATCTTAACTGGAACCCCCTTCTTATATTGTAATTTAATAAAAGTTTAGTTTTATTCATACTGTACTCTATCTACGTGGTGTTGCATATGCCATAAATGTCGAAAGGTATGGGCCTGCTACCTATTGGGTCATTAGGGTCCCCTGACTTCCAATCTTTCAAGTTATGTGACCATTGAACACTGCGTCCTTGTAGAGATTGAATGAAGTGGCAGCCTCTTGGTTTTCTTTATTCAGCTATGCTTGCTGACTGATAGCAATTTTCAGCTATTTCCAGGAAATATGTATTACTCACTTTAATGAATAAATAACAATAATAACAACAACATCTTGGTGTAGGATTGTAAAGTATACAGTACAGTATAAAATAAAACATGCTCTTACTAAGATATGTAGTAAACACAAGCTCAATAAACTGGGTTTAACACTTACCAAGGGAACCATCAATCGCTAGATAGCGATTTACGAAATGTGGCATAAAAACGACATTTTACAAATACTGTATAGTGCATGGTGCAGATTGTATATCTGTGCTATGTTTATGAAGTAGAATATATTACACAAATAACAATTGTGGTTTGTTGTGAGTTTAGTTCACTATTAGGAATAGTTTGTTGACTTGCTTTCCTTTAATTCTCTAACATAAATTACACCTCTCTCAAGGCTGAGCATTGTGTTTCATGAATGTGTCCCACTACAATTTAATTATTAAAATAATTGATCAAAAAAACAACACTGTACTGAGTTTTACTGTTCTTTTGATAAGCGTTACACCGTGCATCATTTTTTGCAGGTTTGAGTACCTAAAATTTCATTTCATTCTACAAACTTTTAATAATAACTTGGATAAATCTTAATATTTGCTAACAAGGTTTTTACACTTTTTAGCTGCAGTTAAGGAAACAGAACTTGTAAGTATGAGGATATCCATAGATGCAATTTACTCATTGCAATAAACTATAGAATCGATTTAAGAAGGAAATATTAGTAACATAAAAAATGCATGAAATGCATGAGTTTATATAAAAGTTAATCAAAGTTACATAATCTCTTTCTACTGAGCTATTTATAAGCAACAAAATCAGTGACAAATGTACTCAATTGTTATTGGCTTCTTTGTGTAATTATGGATATTTATCTCTGCTTTGTGGAGTGATAATTAGCATATGGAAGTGATTTAAAATGTCTCGCTTTGAAAATAAACCTCACACATATACTGTAGATAGTGTGGAAGAGTGCTTTATTACTGGTACACCAATAGGATACTATTTCTCAAATTTTACATAAGTAACAAAGCTAAACTTGAAAGTTATTGCACCTTGATGTTATCGCACAGAAAGTTATCTCAGGTTTTTCCATGCTTTAATGGCTTTCGTAGTGAACAAAGATCAAATGACATGGAAAGTTGTGATATTACCTTCACGTTAAACTTTTCTACATGTGTGTGTATGGGTACTTACGTTTTTGTTGTATTTAACACATTTCTCTAGCATCTTTTCCCTCATTTTTCTTTTCTTAAATATACTCACTCATTATCTGTTGGTCCAATGTCAACCACTTATGCTTTCTTACACTTTCTTCCCTTCCTTCCCTTCCTCTTCTTAAACCAAGCTTTAATCTCTTGCTAACATTTCACATACTGGTACATCAAAATGCTGATAAGAGACTATGAAACAGTCCGCGGGTGAGACAGTCCTGATCCAAGCACTTTAACTTGTTAGATACCATAGCAAACATGGCTACACCATTCATTTGTCCTATTGGTCCCCCCACAATGAGAACGAGGGTTGTGTATGTGTATATATCTCACAAAAGTGAGTACACTCATCCATATTCATGAGACAATGAAGATGTGACACTTTGATACAATCTAAAGTAGTCAGGGTACAGCTTGTATAGCAGTGTAAATTTGGTGTGCCCAGAAAAAAACTCAACACAGAGCCATCAATGTCTAAATCACTGGCAACAAAAGTGAGTACACCCCCAAGTAAAAATGGACAAATTGTGCCCAATTTGCCATTTTACCTCCACGGTTTCATGTGATTTGTCAGTGTTTCAAAGTCTTAGGTAAAAATGGAGAGTGATACATTTGGTGTAATCGCTCTCATAATCTCTCATACTGGTACACTGAACGTTCAACATGGCAGCACAAGTCAAAGAACTCTCTGAGGAAATAGTTGTTGCTCTACATAAAGGTGGCATAGGCTATAAGAAGATTACCAACTGCCTGAAACTGAGTTGCAGCATGGTGGCGGTTTAACAAGACAAGTTCCACTCAGAACAGGCCTTGCCATGTTTGACTAAAGAAGTTGAGTGCATGTTCTCTGCGTCATATCTAGAGATAAGTGCTGCCAGCATTGCTGTAGAGATTAAAGTGGGGAGGTCAGCCTGTCAGTGCACAGACCATAAGTCGCGCACTGCATCAATTTGGTCTGCATGGCTGTCATCCCAGAAGGAAGCCTCTTGTAAAGATAATGCACAATAAAGCCCACAAATAGTTTGCTAAAGACAAGAAGACTAAGGACATGGGTTACTTGAACCATGTCCTGTGGTCAGATGAGACCAAGATAAACTTTTTTTGGTTCAGATGGTGTCAAGTGTGTGTAGCGGCAACCAGGTGAGGAGTACAAAGTCAAGTGTGTCTTATCTATAGTAAAGCATGGTGGTGGCAGTGTCATGGTTTGAGGCTGCATGAGCACTCTTGGCTGTAAAGAGCTAAAGTCTATTGGGGGAACCATGAATGTCAACATGTACTATGACATACAGAAGCAAAGCATGATCCTTTCCCTTTGGAAACTGGGCCACAGGGCAGTGTTCCAACATTGTAAAGATCCCATACACACCTCTGAGATGATCACTACCTTGCTAAAGTAAATGAGGGTAAAGGTGCAGGAGCCTAAGGTCTCTAACATCCACTAGCTCCATGATGTAGTCATGGAATAGTGGAAGAGGATTCCATTGGCTGCAACTTGTGAAGCTGTAGTGACCTCCCTTCCCCAGAGATGTAAGGCTGTGCTGGATAATAATGGTGGTCGTGCAAAATATTGACACTTTGGGCCCCATGTATGAATCCCGCTGGGTCGAGGCGGCGTTTTCCACCAGTTTTCCGGCGGAATCTGCGCCTGATTTATGTCGCGGCCGGGCGGCGCTCATACATATCATGTAAAGTCCGCCGCGCCTCGCCAGCGTATGAGGCGAAGTGCGGGGACATGGGCGCTGTGCGGCGCTGCGCCTATGCTTCGCCGTCCGAGGAAGTGCACTCATACATGCGAGTAAAAGTCAGCCGCGCCTCGCCAGTGTGTGGGGTGCAGTGCGGGACTTAGGCGCCGTGCGGGACTGCGCCGAGAATCTGTTCCGATGCGAGACAGGCTGGAGCGGCGAGAAATCATTCCAGATGTCGGTGCGGAGTATGAAGCAAAAATCGCCTTTATAAAGGCGTTCTACATTTTTTGGGTCTAAATCCTCCGTCCGAGGCGAAGTGAAGCAGGATTGGAACATGCGAGGAAGCGGATCGAAGATCGCGACAGAAGTCTCGGCGCTCCGCTCCGTGCAGCAGGAGTGTGATTCCCGAAAAAATCGCCTTTATAAAGGCGGAAAACAGTGTCAGAAAGGAGCTGAATGTACAAAATACACTTCTTAAAAAATAAAATCACTTTCCCAAACTCGAGAACGCACAATATCAAGAAATATGATATTGGAAATTGCCGGGAAATACAGTAATTCAAATCCTGAAACCTTATTCTCATTGGTCGGATAAACCGGCCAATCAGAATAGGAGCGACAAAGTCCCATTCTAGCCTATGGAGAAGTTTAGACCATCAGAATAGGAGCGACAAAGCCCCATTCTAGCCTATGGAGGAGTTTTGGACCAATCAGAATCATGGCGGACAGTTCAAATCAAAAAAGGCTGCAAAGAGCTATTGGCTGAGATACGGGCTTGCTATCTCACAATCAATAGGAGGACAAAGCCCATTCTAGCTATGAGAAGTTTAGACAATCAATACGAGCGACAAAGCCATCTAGCCTATGGGGAATTTACACAATCGAATCAGGCGGATAATTCAAAATACATAAAAATGTGAAAAGAGCTGATTGGTGAGCTAGGCGCGGTCTGGCTAGCTCAGCCAATCAGAGCGCGAGCTACATCTCCCATTATACTCTATGGAGAGATGAGCGCACTCAAATCTCGGCGCTCAGCGCCGCGCGGCATGAAGTATTAATCAACAAATCATTTTTATTAAGTGTAAAACATATCTCAGATAAAAGACCAGAACACTTTCTTGAAAAATAAATCAGTTAAAAACCCGAACAACGCGTTCGTCGCCGAGACCGGCGCTACATTAGGAAATTGCCATAGAGAGAATTGCCGGGAAAGACAGTAATTCAAATTTGTAAAGCTATTCTCATGGTCGCCATAAACCAGCCAATCAGAATAGGAGCGACAATGTCCTATTATATCCTATGGAGGAGAATTGACCAATCAGAATAGAGCGACAGTGGCCCATTCTATCCTATGGAGAAAAATGGACCAATCATATTCAAAGCGGGACAGTTTCAAAATACAGTAAAAAGGCAGAAACGAGCTGATTGGTTGAAGCAGCTGGGGCTTGTCCAGCTTAACCAATCAGAGCGCGAGCTGCTTTCTCATAGAGTTCTATGGGGACTCGAAATTTAAAAGAGGCGCCGGAATTTGGACCAATGGGAGAGCGAGCGACGCTCCTATGGGTTTTCTAATGCAATCTGGTATAAAAGTGTACATGGCTGAAATCAAATTATACACACTACAGAGTTGTGCCGATGTGTATTTAATAGGAATACTAATATGTGGCTAACGAAAAAAAAAAAAGACCATAAAATCATGTTTATTTCTTTATTTTCGTTAGCCAAGGATCAATAGTATGGTGTAGCGAAAATAAAGAAATAAGCATGATTTTCTTGATTTCAATTATTTATTTCTTTAGCAAAATATATTTATTCCTTTTACATACACATCGGCACAACTTCTGTAGTGTTATAATTTGATTTCAGCCATGTACACTTTTATACCAGATTGCATTAGAAAACCCATAGGACGTCGCTCGCTCTCCCATTGGGTCCAAATTACGGCGCCTCTTTTAAATTTTGAGTCCCACATAGAACTCTATGAGAAAGCAGCTCACGCTCTGATTGGCTAAGCTGGACGAGCCCCCGCTGCCTCAACCAATCATCTCTTTTCTGCCTTTTTACTGTATTTTGAACTGTCCCGCCTTTGAATATGATTGGTCCATTTTCTCCATAGGATAGAAATGGGCCACTGTCGCTCCTATCTGATTGGTCAATTCTCTCTCCATAGGATATAATGGGACATTGTCGCTCCTATTCTGATTGGCTGGTTTATGGCGACCAATGAGAATAGCTTTACAAATTTGAATTACTGTCTTTCCCGGCAATTCTCTCTATGGCAATTCCCTATGTATCGCCATTCTCGTCGACGAACGCGTTGTTCGGTTTTTAACTGCTTATTTTCAAGAGTGTTCTGGTCTTTATCTGAGAATGTTTTACACTGTATAAAAATAATTTGTTGATTAATACTTCATGCCGCGCGGCGCTGAGCGCCGAGATTTGAGTGCGCTCATCTCTCCATAGAGTATAATGGGAGAAGTAGCTCGCGCTCTGATTGGCTGAGCTAGCCGAGACCCCGCTAGCTCAGCCAATCAGCTCTTTTCAGCATTTTTACTGTATTTTGAATTATCCCGCCCTGGATTCTGATTGGTGTAAACTTCCCCATAGGCTAGAATGGGACTTTGTCGCTCGTATTCTGATTGGTCTAAACTTCTCCATAGCCTAGAATGGGACTTTGTCGCTCCTATTCTGATTGGCTGAGCTAGCCGAGACCCCGCTAGCTCAGCCAATCAGCTCTTTTCAGCATTTTTACTGTATTTTGAATTATCCCGCCGGGGATTTTGATTGGTCAATTCTTCCCATAGCTTTTAATGTTCACTGTCGCTCCGATTCTGATGGCCGGTTTCTGCCGACCAATGAGAATAGGTTTCAGATTTTGAATTACTGTCTTTCCCGGCAATTTGCAATATCATATTTGTTGATATTGCGCCGTTCTAGAGTTTGGAAAAGTGATGTTTTTTTTTATTATGTGTATTTTTTACGTGCAGCTCTCTTCTGACACTGTTTTCCGCCTTTATAAAGGCGATTTTTTTCCTATTCATACTCCTGCTGCACGGAGCGGAGCGCCCAGATTTCTGTCGCGATCTTCGATCTGCTTCCTCGCATGTTCGGATTCTGCTTCACTTCGCCGCCGCCGGAGGATTTAGACCAAAAAAAACCTGGTCTACCTGTCGGAGCGCCGCGATTTGGCGAGCCACGATGGTACATGCCTCGGACTATACGAGCGCGCCGCGTCCCGCCCCGGAACGCCTACACCGCGCCACCGCGCCCACTGCCCGCCCACTGCCCGCCCCTTCATGCGGACCGCAGCCGAAAGTGGCGAACGCTGGGTCCGACAGCGGGATTCGGGCTGGGAGGCGCAGTGTACGCCAGAAAACAGGCGTAAAGCCCGTTCATACATGTCGCCCTTTGGGCGCAATTTGTTCAGTTTCACTTAGGACTGTATTCACGTTTGTTGCCAGTTGTTTAGATATTGATGGCTGTGTGTTGAGCAATTTTGAGGGCACACCAAATTTATACTGTTATACAAGCTGGACACACATACCTTGTATCAAAGTGCTATATCTTCATTGCAGTACCATGAAAAGTTATAATACAATATTTCCAAAAATGTGAGGGGTGTACTCACTTTTTTTATATACAGCTGAAACTAGAAGTTTACATACACTATATAAAAATACACTTATGCATGGTTTTCTCACTATCTTACATGAAATCAGAATAAACCTTACCTATTTTAGGTCAATTAGAATTACCAAGATTATTTATATTTGCCAAATGCCAGAATAATGAGAGAGAGAATTTTTAAGGCCAATTTATTACTTTCTGCAAAATCAAAAGTTTACATACATTTAATAGGTATATGGTATCATTGCACTTAAACTGTATGACTTGGCTCAAACGTTATGGATATCCTTCCACAAGCTCCTCAAAATAGTTGGTAGGAATTTTGGCTCATTTCTCCTGCTCACCGCCATTTTTTCAGCTTTGCCCATAAATTTTCAATAGGATTGAGATCAGGGCTTTGTGATGGCCATTTCAAAACATTGAATCCCTAACCATTTTTAACCATTTGGCAGAAAACGAGAAGGGTTTTTCTATTTATGTAAAATAGAAAAAATCAATAGTGCATTTTTTAAAAAGGTTAAATTTTTTCATTTTTTATAGTTATATATATATTTTTAATAGATGAGATAGGGCTTTGTGATGCATTTCATAAACATGTAATTTAAGCATTTTAACCAGTTTGGATAAAAACATAAGGTTATTTCTGATTATGTCAGATAGTAAAAAATCATGCATATGTGTCATTTTATATAGTGATGTAAATTTGTTTAATGTGTATTATTTTATATTATATATATATATTATATATATATAATATATTTTATATATATATATATATATAACATATTATATATATTATTTATTGGGGAAAAAAGTATTTAGTCAGCCACCAATTGTGCAAGTTCTCCCACTTCCACTTAAAAAGATAAGAGAGGTAATTGACATCATAGGTAGACCTCAACTATGAGAGACAAAGTGAAAAAACAAATCCAGAAAATCATTGTCTGATTTGGAAAGGATTTATTTGCAAATTATGGTGGAAAATAAGTATTTGGTCAATAACAAAAGTTCATCTCAATACTTTGTTATATGTCCTTTGTTGGCAATGACAGAAGTCAAACTTTTTCTGTAAGTCTTCGCAAGGTTGGCACACACTGTTGCTGGTATGTTGGCCAATTCATCCATGCAGATCTACTCCTATAGTAGTGATGTTTTGGGGCTGTCGCTGGGCAACACGGACTTTCAACTTCCTCCAAAGGTTTTCTATGGGGTTGAGATCTGGACACTGGCTAGGCCACTCCAGGACCTTGAAATGCTTTTTACGAAGCCACTTCTTTGTTGCCCTGGCGGTGTGCTTGGGATCATTGTCATACTGAAAGACCCAGCCACGTTTCATCTTCAATGTCCTTGCTGATGGAAGGAGGTTTGCACTCAAAATCTCATGATACGTGGCCCCATTCATTCTTTTATGTACACGGATCAGTCGTCCTGGTCCCTTTGCAGAGACACAGCTCCAAAGCATGATTTTGCCACCCCTTCTCACGAAAAATAGGGTGTTCTTTGGATGCAACTCAGCATTCTCTTCCTCCAACCAACGAGATATGTTTTAGAAAAGAGTTCTACTTTTGGGTTTCATGTGATCATATAACATTCCCCCCAATACTTTATGGACATCTAAACCCTCTTAAAAAATTAATGGGCCCGGCATGTAGGGCAGGGGACACTTGGGGCACTCCCGGATTTTGGCCCCTGACGGGTAGTTGTTATTGATGGTAGCCTTTGTTATGCGCCCCAACTCTTTGCAGGTCATTCACTAGGTCCCCCTGTGTGGTTCTGGGATTTTTTATCACCGTTCTTGTGATCATTTTGACCCCAGTGGTCTTGTATGTCTTCCATTTTCTAATTATTGCTCCCACAGTTGATTTCTCCACACCAAGCTGCTTGCCTATTGCTTATTTAGTTTCCCAGCCTTGTGCAGGGCTAAAATTTTGCTTTGGTGTCTGGTGCCCCTTCGACATCTTGGTCTTCCCCCCATAGTGGATTTGGCATGTGATGTTTGGGTTGTGGACAGGGTCTTTTATACTGATAAAAAGTTCAAACGGGGCCTTCTAAGGTAAGGGGTGGAGGAAAAGGGGGGCTTCTTAAAGAAGAATTACAGGTTGTCAACCAAAAAATTTTTGCTTGTTTGTAGGTGACCAAATATTTTTTCCTCTAAATTTTGCAAACAAATTTTTTCCAATCAGACAATTGATTTTCGGATTTTTGTTTTTCATTTTGTCTTATACCGTTTTTCCCCCCCGATAGAAAGATCGTCTTAATTTTTTTCCCCCCCAAAGTCAAATGTCTTACTTTCGGGTAGTCTTTATAGGGCAGGTATAGGGCCGCTGTAGCAGGTAAGGGTCGGCTGTAGGGGGTATAGGGCCCCGGTGAAGTAAGGGGCCAGCTGTAGGCAGGTTGGGCCCAGCTGTAGGCAGGTTGGGGCCCAGCTGAGACGGTATAGGCCCAGCGTAGGGGTTTTGGGCCAGCTGTAACGGTAAGGGCCAGCGTGGGAGGTATAGGGCCAGCGTGGGCGGGAAATGGGGCCCCAGTGTAGAAGGTATGGGCCCCGCTTAGCAGAAAACATTATTTGGCCCCCCGCTGCCCCCGGTTCACGCCGCCCCGCCTCCTCGTCCCGGCCTCCCCCCGCGTCACCCCGACAGGCGTGTGTCATCGGGCCCGTTTCTCTTTCTTTGGGGGTACGCTTATTAGGCGACCTCCCTAAGACACCGCTACGTCTTACTATCGGGGGTGTCTTACTATCGGGGAAACACGGTAGTTGAGTTCTACCTATGATGTCAATTATAGGTCTCTCTCATCTTTTTAAGTGGGAGAACTTGTACAATTGGTGGCTGACTAAATACTTTTTTTCCCCACTGTATATATACAGTACACCTCTCCCTTTTTTAAAATTTTTAAAATTTTCAGTTTTAAAAATTCAAAGTCACCTTTTTGCCTTTTACAAGTAATAAAAAAAAAAGGGGACCTATATACTCAGTATAAGCAGCCCAGTAAGCGAGGGAAATATTTTTTTCCCCAAAAAAAAAGGGAAAAATTATTGACTCGAGTTAAGCCCAAAGGGTAAAAAATGCAGCGGCTATGGGAATTTTAAAAATAAAAATGGATACCCAATAAAAATTAATAGGCGTTTAATGTCCCCCCCTAGGCAATTAAAGGGAGATTTTGGCCCCATATGCAGGTTAGGCAGAATTTGTCTCAAAAGAAGTATATGGCCCCATAGCATGTTTAAGGCGTTTATGTCCCCCCAAAACAGATTTAGGGAGGTATAGGCCCCTACGCAGGTAATAAGCAGGTTATGGCCCCCCCGCGGTATAGGGAGGCTGTAGGGGAGGTTATGCGCTGTAGGCAGGTATTGGGCGGGATATGCGCGTAGGCTTTTAGGGCGGTATAGGGGGCTGTACAGCTGTAGGCGTATAAGGGGGGGGTGAGGGAGGGGATAGGAGGGTTTTGGCAGCTGTAGGCGGTATGGGAGGTTAGGCGCTGTGGCGGTTAGGGCGGTGTAGGCGGTTAGGGCGGTAGGGCGGCTGTAGGCAGGGATTTGGGCGGTATAGGGGCCGGCTGTAGGCAGAAAAAAAAGGGAGGGATAGGCAGCTTGGCAGGTATAACGGGATGGGCTGTAGGCAGGGTTTTTGGGGGCGTTGGGAGCTGTAGGCAGGTATGGGCAGGATAGGCACTTAGGGGCCCGTAGGGGATAGGGCCGGCTGTAGGCAGGTAAGGGAAGGTAAGGCGGTGTAGGGGTATAGGGCTGGCTGTAGGGGGGTATTGGCAGGTATAGGGGGCTGTAGGCAGGTATGGGCAGGAAACCAGTTATGTGGTTTTGGTCACCTTTTGTTCTTTGGTTTTCTCCGTTATTCATAGTCCTTTTGAATACCCCGATGCCCGGGACGGACGTGCGCAGCTCCCCAGCAAAGACTCACGCTAAGGGTGAATGCCCTGCTCCCTTTATTACGCTCACGAGCTAAATCCCAGACGGAAAAATTTGAATCCGGGAACCACGGCTTCTGTGGAATATTTTTAAATTTAAAAATATACGTGCAGCGGTACAACAAACTTTTGGCATATACCAAACCCTTTTTGGGCCACTTGTGCCCCTTGTTCACGGCAAATTAAAAATGTACTAATCTCTTAAAAAAAATGCCCCAAAAATTAGCAAAACTTGCATAATTTTGACGTTAGACCTGAAAGTCATACCAATCACAGGGGTTTCTGTAATAATATAGGGGTTTTTTTTTTAACCTTGTGACCTATTTCAATATATGCAATAGGGCATTTTGTAATTTAACCTAGTGGAGCCCAAAATGTTCATTTTAGGATCCATTGCTTCCCTTTTAGTATCTATTTTCCCAATTACCCCCACGTATGGTTTTTTTAATATTCTATTCCATAAAACTTAGGTCAGGATTGCCCATGGGTTCTAAAAAAGTTGGGAAACACCAGAGTTTGACCTATGTTTTTTTTAATGCTTTGAGATGTTACTTATTCTAGTTTTTAATTTTGGTAGTGTGCTAATTTTTTTTTGCAGCTATTACACATTCGTGTATACACCTGGTGGGTTCACAATTTTAAAAAAAATTTTTATGTGGTAATTTTTCAATTAGATGCTCATAAATATATTGTTTTTTTTGTATATTAATAAAAATTTATAACACCTCCCATGCAAAAAAACCCTTTGGGGGAAGCCATGTTGTTGTGTACATCTTTTTGTTTAAAGGCACTCGGTGATATTGCATTGCCCACTGTTCTTCCTCTTTTAGGGACACAGCCTATACCTTTGTCTAATATCTCTGACAAAATAGGATCTTGTCTTAGGATACCTATATTTTTATAGAACAAAGTTTTTATTTCTTGAAAATTTCTACTGTAAGCTGTGGTAAATATTGCTTTTTGTCTCATATTGGATTTCTCCTTTTTATGTTTATGGACATAATTAAGTAGGTGTGACTGAGATTTTAACTTTACTTTGTTCTTGGCTGAAGTTAGGGTTTTAATTTTATATCCTCTCTGGAGTAATCTTTGATCTATTTGTACTTCTGCTTTTTGATAGTCTATATCTAGAGTACATGTACGTTTTGCTCTTAAATATTCTAGGGCATATTATAGGGCAGGTATAGGCAGCTGTAGGCAGGAATAGGGCCGGCTGTAGGCAGGTATAGGCAGCTGTAGGCAGGTATAGGCAGCTGTAGGAAGGGATAGGGCCGGCTGTTGGCAGGTCTAGGCAGCTGTAGGCAGGTATAGGCAATTTACAACAATAAAAAAAAATCACTTAACTGACTCCCCGCTGCTCCGTCTCCATCGCCGCTCTGCCTCCCGCGCGCTGTCCTCGGGTCTTCACGGCACAGTCGGGTGACGTCATCAGGCCGCACACGCAGCGGGATGACACACGCTGCCTGTGCCGAAACCTCCGGACAGCCGCGAGTCTGCAGCCGCCCGGAGTCCACTCCGGAGCACGGAGCGCTGGCTCTCTGCTCCGCAGTGGTATCTCTTCACCTGTGTGCGCTCCGGAGGAGTCGCATATAGGTGAAGGGATTGCGTACAGTGCTCCGGCCAGCGCAGCGCCCGGACACTGTGCGCTCACTCGGCATTCATTTATATGCGCTCCCTGAGGAGTCGCATATAACTGAAGCGTCCCTGTCGGCACTCGGGCCATCATAGCGCCCGAGCGCCGACAGTGACTCGAGTATAAGCCGAGGGGGGATTTTTCAGCACATTTTTTGTGCTGAAAAACTCGGTTTATACTCGAGTATATACAGTAAACACCCAATTGGGTTTGTCATATCCATAAAAGTTTGTTCTATTAAAATATGAAATCATAATTTGTACGTTGAACAACATAGAAGGAAACATTTCCAATGCCAGAATTGCATTTTTATGTCATTTCATTTTCCCCAAAAATTGGATTGAAACGTGATCAAGGAATTACATGCATCAAAATTGTTTCTAGTAAAAATGACACTTAGGTCCATGTCTGTTATACCAAACAACATGTTGGAGCTGAACAATCATGGGATATTGTTTTACAAAGAGTCAAAATTAAGCAGTGTATGCCCTACTATATACTAATAATCTCTTGTATTAAGTGGTTCATACATCACACTAAAACACTAACAGAGATCAAATAAATAGTTAAGGTGCAAGTTCCTCTCTCATCGCCAGGGGCGTCGCTAGGCAGGTTTATTCGGGGCACAAGCCCCGAACAAAGCTGCCTGTGCCCCTCGTCTCAGACCGCCGGCTCCAGGCTGCGGGCCTGCAGCACCGACGTGCTATTGAGCTGTGTGTCCGTGCTCTGGACGCACTCACAGCTCAGGATGGTTGCTAGGTGGAGGGAGGGAGGCGACTGCAGGAGATGACGGGGCTGAGGAGGGAGGAGGGGGCGCCAGCTGCTCACACTGCCAGAGTCAGGAAGTACCGGGGCACAGCACATTGTGCAGCAGTGAGAGGCTCCGCCCCCTGCTGTGATCTCTGCTCCCATCTCCTGCAGCTACAGTGTCCTGTCCTCGTGGCTTCAGCAGCTCCCACAGGTACACCCATCCTGCAGGTCTCTAGTGAGTGAGGAGCCTCCCTGCAGAGACCAGGACTACAGAGTGTAACAGGAGTGAAATTACATCTTCATGAATATAAACTGTACTGTGTGTGTGTGTGTGTGTGTGTCTGAGTGTGTGTGAGTGTGTCCCTGGCTCTGTCTGTGTCAGTGAGTGTGTGTGTCTGAGTGTGTGTGTCTGAGTGTGTGTGTCTGAGTGTGTGTGTCTGAGTGTGTGTGTCTGAGTGTGTGTGTCTGAGTGTGTGTGTCTGAGTGTGTGTGTGTCTGTGTGTGTCTGAGTGAGTGTATGTGTTTGAGTGTGTCTGAGTGTGTGTGTGTCTGAGTGTGTGTCTGAGTGAGTGTATGTGTTTGAGTGTGTCTGAGTGAGTGTGTGTGTCTGAGTGAGTGTGTGTGTCTGAGTGTGTGTGTCTGAGTGTGTGTGTGTGTCTGTGTGTGTGTGTCTGTGTGTGTCTGAGTGTGTGTGTGTGTGTGTGTGTGTGAGTGTGTGTGTGTGTCTGAGTGAGTGTGTCTGAGTGTGAGTGTGTGTGTGTCTGAGTGTGTGTGTCTGAGTGAGTGTGTCTGAGTGTGTCTGAGTGTGTGTGTGTCTGAGTGAGTGTGTCTGAGTGAGTGTGTCTGAGTGAGTGTATCTGAGTGAGTGTATCTGAGTGAGTGTGTGTGTCTGAGTGAGTGTGTGTGTCTGAGTGAGTGTGTGTGTCTGAGTGAGTGTGTCTGAGTGTGTCTGAGTGTGTGTGTGTCTGAGTGTGTGTGTCTGAGTGAGTGTATCTGAGTGAGTGTGTCTGTGTGTGTCTGAGTGAGTGTATGTGTTTGAGTGTGTCTGAGTGTGTGTGTCTGAGTGTGTGTCTGAGTGTGTGAGTGTGTGTGTGTGTGTGAGTGTGTGTGTCTTAGTGAGTGTGTGTGTGTGAGTGTGTGTGTCTGAGTGAGTGTGTCTGAGTGTGAGTGTGTGTGTCTGAGTGTGTGTGTGTGTGTCTGAGTGTGTGTGTGTGTGTCTGAGTGTGTGTATCTGAGTGAGTGTGTCTGAGTGAGTGTGTGTGTCTCAGTGAGTGTGTGTGTCTGAGTGTGTGTGTCTGAGTGAGTGTGTGTGTCTGAGTGAGTGTGTGTGTCTCAGTGAGTGTGTGTGTCTTAGTGAGTGTGTGTCTCTCAGTGAGTGTGTCTGAGTGTGTGTGTCTGAGTGAGTGTTTCTGAGTGAGTGTGTCTGTGTGTGTGTCTGAGTGAGTGTATGTGTTTGAGTGTGTGTGTGTGTGAGTGTGTGTGTGTGTGTGTGTGTGTGTGTGTGTGTGTGAGTGTGTGAGTGTGAGTGTGTCTGAATGTGTGTGTGTCTGAGTGTGTGTGTGTCTGAGTGTGTGTGTGTGTCTGTGTCTGAGTGTGTGTGTGTGTGTGTGTCTGTGTCTGAGTGTGTGTGTGTGTGTGTCTGTGTCTGAGTGTTTGTGTGTGTGTGTGTGTCTGAGTGTTTGTGTGTGTGTCTGAGTGTGTGAGTGTGAGTGTGTGTGTATGAATGAATATACAGTATGTTCACACTGCGTAAATTGCGGGGCGCATTTCTCCGTGTATTTGCGCCTCAATACGCCAGACATTTGCACCGCAATTACGGTAATTCATAGCTCTCCTAGAGAGCTATGGATTACATGTTGTATTGTATGCACAGGGGGAGCAGCGCATGGTTCCAAAACACACAGCGTATTGCGGTGTGTACCATACTCGCCACAATAAGCCGTGTGAACAAAGGCAAAGGGCCCGGGCCCCAGACGTATTGGGACCCTAGCAACGCCCCTGCTCATCGCCATACGGTGACAACCTCTGTTACCACCCTCAAAGATGGAAACAGACCTACCATCCCAAAGGACAGAACAATCAGATTCCTCCTCAATATCCCACATTATATACAGCTCAATAATACAATAAATCACAGAAACATTGACATATTTCTTACAAAAAACATATTTCATTTATTCTTAATTTTTTTTTTTGTTCAGCTCCAACATATTAAATTTGAAATAAAGAAAAGTGCTGCTCATAAGGCAGTACTGGCAGACTTCCAGAAAAGGGACACTGCCCTTTTTACAGCTAAAAAATTGCATCACCTTTTAGAAATGTTCCTCAGATTGTTCTCTAGTAGATCATGTGAACACCACAGTTATACATTCATTCATGTAGCCCTGGTTCAGAAATTCTTTCCATCAATGTACGGTATGCCATCAGTGCAATTCCATTTGGAATGTACACTTCCCACTACCACAAATTATGGGCCACATGTATGAAAACTATCTAGGTCTAAACATTCACTTTGTTGCCCATAGCAACCAGAGCCCCCCTTTCATTTCATATAGTGCTCTGGAAACATGAGAGGGGCGCTCTGATTGGTTGCTATGGGCAAGAAAGTGAATTTTAGACCTAGACAGTTTTCATACATGTGGCCCTATGTGCTGTTTTAGCAGCAGTGCAGGTGTTGCAAGTATAAGTGTTGTGTGTTAGGACTGTATATATGCTGTTAGGTTCTGGGAGCTGTAATTTTCAGTGCCCCCCTGAAACAAAATATATTCCCCACAGAAAGTCTTCTTCACAAAAACTTCCATAGCTAGTTGTCAGAGACATAAGAAATTCATTGAGAGTGTTTTTTCCCATTTTTGTCAATGTAAAACCTCTAACTAAAACTTCTTTCATAATATCTATTCCTGTTCTCTCTTTGAGAACATCTTCATCATTATAGACTACAGTGATTAAAAGACAAACTTTTTTAAACACTGGATTTCATAAATTCTTATAAATATTTTCATGAAAACAACATTTTCACATCTTCATAATTAATTATTTTTATTTGCTATTCCATTTAGTTAGAAAAGTTGCAAATTTTTTTCCTGTATGTTAGAGAATATTAACAGAAAGGCGTTAAACTATGGGGCATGTTACCCACCCACAAAATACCTTTTGAGTCATTACTACCAAATGTCTTAAGTCCCGTAGAAAAGTAATAATTTGTTAAGGTTGCCTTGGTTTTATGGTAGTTGTCACATAATGTAGCAGTTGCCTGTGCCTTATCAAGCTACAGAGGAGGTTATAGTGTAGTACAAAAGCTATGAAATAATTCATGCATCACCCAAAACTGAATTTTAAAAATCTTATATCCAAGAGCGGGTTGCTCAACTTCATTTAAATATATGCAAGAATAGATATGATCACTGCCTCCGCAAATCTCGACCATAGATCAATAAGAGATAAACTGCACTCAACAAATCTGGTAGTATGCTTGAATAAATCTATGTAACTGCAATTAATAATGGCTGTGAGGCTCATGAAAAATTCACAGAATTGGTCAGAACAGTTTTTTGACATTTCAATGGCAAGTACGGGTAATTATATAATGCTTTTATATATTATATTAGCATATTTCAGTATTTTTGGTATTTACCCTTCATCAGGTGTGTAAAGAGGTGGGAGCTGTCTAACACATAGTTTCTGCTGAGGGTACTGTACAATTGCTGTCTGACAAAGCTAAGTTACGGTTAGACTGAGCTGGTCAGACAGCCATTGGTGATAGTTGTCGTTGGTGGGAAAAATTCTTTAAGCATGGGCATTGTAATCCTCACTGCACCTAGGAGATTGAAGAAACATTTGTGGTTCCTCCACAGATCTCTGCCACTTGCGCAGGAGCAATTTAAGCAATGAATCACATTAGTCATATTTAAAGCATTGTCTATAAATTTTACAAGTTCAGATAATCAAGGCCTGGCTCACATCTGTATTGGAGTTCATCATAGAGCTTGATCCCTGATTGCTGCATTGCTGCTGTTTACTTGCATTAACCCAGCATGTTCCCAGTAACGTTTCTACTGTTATTCCTGCCGCCATCTCCTGCTGACTATCTGCCGCTGTTCCATTCCACTACCTGTCTGAGACCTGTTCCCTGTCTATGGCTACGGTCAGTGACACGTGAGAGGTAGCAACCTGGGGGTTCCCGGAAGCAAAGTCTTTCCAGTCTTAATGCTGGCACTGGCAAAGACCAGGGTTCCCCTTGGACTTTGCTCCCTGCTGTGGTCTCCACCAATACCATTCTTGCCTGCGGTGATCACAGAGGATCCACCAATACCCGGCATTTTACCCTGTTAGAATGTGACAACCCTTAATAGAGTGAGATTTGGTTAACATATTTTGAAGCAAAACAAGTGATTTATTGGCCTTAAAAGAAACTGCTCAAAAATATCCAAATTATAGAAAGCACATATTTACATAGCTGCTTATTTGACGTGTTTTTAGTTACAAGGGAGAAAGGGAGTTATCAAAAACTAGTGCTAGGTAAAAGTAAAGCAATAGTCCACAGAAACCAATTACATTTCTGCTTTAATTACTCAAAAGGCCTTCAAAATATTAGCTGTAGTCTGAATGGTTACTATTCCCACTTTTTTACTTTTCCATTGCATCTATTTTATTAAAACTATATCACTATTATTTTGAGTTCTATTTTCAGTACTATCCTTGACCTTTAACCTTCCCTATGTTATTTAGTCATCAAGTCTTATAAAAGTATATAATTACTGTGAGATGTACTAGGTATAATCTCCTTTTCTGCTGGGAATAGGAAGATGTGATCTATTTATTCACAAATTGAGATACTGTAGCCTAGGAAAGTAACATGGCATTACCACTTTGGAGTCAAGGACACATGTATAGATGTAGTAAGCTTTGAGACAATAATAACATACACCAGTAATTCCCAATCTTTTTACCATGGAGGAATAGTTGACAGAAATAGGAATCCCTATAACTGTTGTGAGCTGGCTTGGTGGGTATACAAGGTATATGATAAGTTTTCTGCACACATATTCCTCTTTGCTATCATGGCTATGTGACTAGAAATGGGCAAATTTCTCAAAAATTCGATTCGCTCACTTCGCCGAATTTCCCGTCAAAATTAAATTCGGTCCGAATTACTTCGGAACGAATCACATTAAAAAACAGCTATATCCAGGCTGCACAGAGCCTGCAAGGTGCTGTAGAACGTTGTGCCATGCTTAAATATGCAGAGGGAGCTTTTTTGGTCTTCATACAATGTTGTGTTTTAGTATGACACGCACATGACTGCCGCCGCTCTTAGAATCACTTCACTATAAAATTCCCTGGACACTTAAGAGGGCAAAACTGACCAAAAAACTCAAGCGGGAATGCAGCCTGATAAAGTCATGCCAGAGAAAGCTGGAAAAAAACAAGCTGAGAGCTCAGGTGGCAACATTAGTGACAGAGTGTGGAGGTGACGGCGGCAGCCACAGCAGCATGAGGTCAGAGAGTGGCACAATGACATTCTGGAGGTGGCAAAAACAGGAGTAGGCCACAGAGTGGCACAATGACACAGTGTGGAGGTCACGGCAGCAGCAGCATGAGGTCAGACAGTGGCACAATGACATTCTGGAGGTGGCAAAACAGTAGTAGGCCACAGAGTGACACAATGACAGAGAGTGGAGGTGACGGTGGCAGCAGCATGAGGTCAGACAGTGGCACAATGACATTCTGGAGGTGGCAAAAACCGGAGTAGGCCACAGAGTGGCACAATGACACAGTGTGGAGGTCATGGCAGCAGCAGCATGAGGTCAGACAGTGGCACAATGACATTCTGGAGGTGGCAAAAACTGCAGTAGGCCACAGAAGGGCACAATGACACAGTGTGGAGGTCACGGCAGCAGCAGCATGAGGTCAGACAGTTGCACAATTAAATTCTGGAGGTGGCAAACAGTAGTAGGCCACAGAGTGGCACAATGACAGAGAGTGGAGGTGACAGTGGCAGCAGCATGAGGTCAGACAGTGGCACAATGACATTCTGGAGGTGGCAAAAACTGGAGTAGGCCACAAAGTGGCATAATGACACAGTGTGGATGTCACGGCACCAGCAGCAGCAGCAGCATGAGGTCATAAAGTGGCACAATGACAGAGTGTGGAGGTGGGTGGCAATACCAGTCCCTGGTAAAGATGGTTGGTGGCAGATGGAGAAACTGGTAGCAGATGTGTGGCATCAGGCGGGTGGCGGCATCAGAATAGTGGCTGAGGCAGGTAGTTTGAACCCAGACTCATTTCTCACAGTTTGGGTGAGGCGTCATGGCTGATGTAGTCTGACGCCTAAGGCATTGGTGTGTGGAAATCCTGGCCGATCTACGCCTGATTCATCTTGACAAAGATCAGTCGTTCCACATTTCCCGTGGACAAGCGGGTTCTCCTTGGGGTAACGATGGCCCCCGCCGCACTGAACACCCGCTCTGATGCCAAACTACTGGCCGGGCAGGACAGCTTCTCCACTGCAAACTCGGCAAGTTGTGGCCACACATCCAATTTGGCTGCCCAGTAGTCCAGCGGATCTTCTAACTGGGGTTGCAGAGTGCTTTCCCAGTAGGCCACCACCTGTTGGTTCAGGGTCTGCTCCAGGTCCTGCTGCTGCTGCTGCTGCTGCTGCTGCTGGCGACTGCCCTCCTCACTAGGCGGGTGAAGGAAGCTGCTCATCAGTGACTCCAGACTTAGGTTGCTGCTGATGGAGCTGGTACTGCTCCGACCCCCCCACCTTCCCCCAGCAGTCGCAGCAGTAGTAGGTGAGCGCTGAAGAACCCCCCGGTCAGACCTGTCAGCGGAGGGACGATGCCGCACTTTGGCAGCAGCCAACTGACTACGGAGGATTTCCCTATAGTATTTGAGTTTGTCCTCCCTCTCAATAGCTGGGAAAAAAGGCTCCCATTTTGGACCAGTAGCGAGGGTCCAATAGGGTGGAGAGCCAGAAGTCATCCCTCTGCCAGATGGTGACTATTCGGCTGTCACTAGCCAGGCAAATCAGCATGCTGCAGGCCATCTGCACAAGTGACTCTGAGGGGCTCCCTGCCTCCATCTCCTCTGTATACTGCCACGGTGCTTGCGGGTCATCTGCCTCGTCTTCCTCATCTCCATCTACCTCCTCCAGCTGCTCCTGCTCCTCCTCTCTTGTCACCTGGGTAGAAAATCCACTCATTTCACCAGACAATGCTTCTGCTCCAATGTCCTCCTCCTCCTCCTCCATTTCAGTCCCCACCGGACTCATGTGGCCGTGAGATGTAGTCGCCACGTCTCCAGTCCCCTGCCCAGACAGATTTTTCAGTATCTGTTCCAGGACATGAAGCAGTGGAATGACGTTATTCATCCCGTAGTCCTGGCGACTTTCAAATAACATGGCCTCCTCGAATGGCCTCAACAAACGGCAGGTTTCACGCATGAGCTGCCACTGGCTGACATCAAAGTTACACAGGGGAGTACTCCTGTCCGCCTGGATCATCAAAAAATCGTTAATGGCCTTTCTCTGTTCATACAGTCGGTCCAACATATGCAAGCTGGAATTCCAACGGGTGGAAACATCACATATCAGAGTGTGTTGGGGGAGGCCGTTCTGCCACTGCAACTCGAGGAGGGTGTTCCTGGCTTTGTAGGAATGGATGAAGTGCATGCACAGTTTTCTGGCCATTTTCAGAATCTTCTGAAGATCGGTGGAAGACTTCAGGAACCTTTTCACAACCAGATTGAACACATGCGCCATCCAGGGCGCATGGACCATCCCTCCTCGGTGCAGCGCGGACACCATGTTACTCCCATTGTCCATCACCATGGTTCCGATTTGCAGTTGGCGCGGAGAAAGCCACACATTGATTTCTTGCTGCATGACGCGGAGCAGTTCCTCCCCTGTGTGACTTCGTTCGCCGAGGCAAGCCAGGTGTAGAACTGCGTGACACCGCTGTGCCCTACACATGTGGTATGATGGAGCAGTACTTGTGGAGGCTGAGATGGTGGTGGTGGTGGAGGAGGAGGAGGCGGACATTGGCGCAGGAGCCGCAGTTTGACAACGTGGAGGAGAAAGTGGCGTCTCCTGTCCAAGTTGTTGGTGTGCCTGGGCAGGAAGCACATTCACCCAATGGGCCGTAAAGGACATGTACTGGCCCTGACCGTAGTTACAGCTCCAGATGTCCACGCTGCCGTGCACCTTGGAACAAACTGATAAGCTCAAGGACTGGCCCACTTTCTGTTCTACATATTTATGAAGTGCTGGTACTGCCTTTTTGGAAAAGAAATTACGGCTTGGAACTCTCCATCTCGGCTCGGCACAAGCCATTAGTTCTCTGAATGGTGCAGAGTCCACCATTTGGAAAGGGAGGGACTGCAGTACCAACAACTTGGACAGGAGCACGGTCAGCTGCTGCACCTTAGGATGGTTGGACGCATACTGTTGTCTCTTTGCAATCGCCTCGTTGAACGACTGCTGGCGCCATGAGTAGCGAGGAGCAGGAGCATCTGGACCGGGAGATGATGGCAAAGAGAAACAGCTCCCTTCTGCAGAGGTGGTGGAGCCTTGACTGGCTGCAATGACATGCGTGCCACTTGGCCGCTGCTGCTGCTGCGGCGGCAGGATGGACCACCACATCTGAGCCACGTTTCTCCTAGGCCATCGGATGGTGACGCTGCATGTGTTGACGCAGGGCCGTGGTGCCAACATTAGCTCCCTGGCCATGCTTCACTTTCTGCCCACAGATTCTACATATACCCATATTCGGCTCCTCCGGTGTCTTAGCAAAGAACTGCTACACCGCCGAGTAGCTGATTTTACTGCCAACGCTCCGCACTGAGTGACTACTACCGCCGCTGCCTCGCTGAGTCCCTGTGCCGCTACTTTCTTGGACCTGAGAAGCGGGATTTCTACCCCCTGGCCGCTTGGCTCCCGACCTCACACTGCTGCTACCCTGTTGACTCACGGCCACACAACCCACTTGCTGGCTGCGCCGCTGCCTGACGCGCAAGCTGGCGTCCTCTTCTCCTGATGATGATGAAGCCCTTGCTTCACCCGGTTCCCAAGTGCGGTCGGCTACATCATCATCTATTTGTGTTTCATCGTCACTGCTGTCCTCATCACCGGTCTTGGTATGCAGAGGCTGACCCCTCACAACATGACCTCCCATGCCACTCTCCACATCTATACTTTGCTGCCTACTGCAAGAAGCAGGGGATATTAGCCCCATTTCTTCGCTACAAAACATACAAGGGCTCTGTGATAATAAATGCAAAAATTTATCTTTATATTTTATAATAGGTGCATGTGCAGTACATTCAACAGACGAACACCTTAGGCAATGAAGTAGTATAATATAAATGTGGCAGTACTTAGCTGTATCTTCATCCACTCATAGCAGAGGGTCGATGTATAGTTCAGTCATTAGGAGCTGATGGTGTAGGAGTGCAGCTACGTGCTGCCAAATAGCGGCGCAACGTTTCGGAATGTGTTCTTTCCTTTTTCAAGCCACGTTTATATTATACTACTTCATTGCCTAAGGTGTTCGTCTGTTGAATGTACTGCACATGCACCTATTATAAAATATAAAGATACAGTTTTGCATTTATTAGCACAGAGCCATTGTGTGTTTTGTAGTTCAAGATAAGGGAGCAGATGCAAGGAACTCCCAGTGGGCTTAAAGAATTATAACGTGAACAGTAAAAATATATACGGCAAATTTGCATAGTTGAAGTTTGCCCGTTTCTTCGCTGCCAAGTAGCTGCTGACTGCCCTCCTAAAATTTTTCCTCCTCGCTATATAGTGGCGCTGAGCCGAGATCACATAGTAGACCTCTGGCTGAGGGAACCGGTTGGGACATTGAGCAACCAAAAACTACCAGCTTTGTAGCGTGTTACAATGCGGTGTTTTTTACGCCACACAACAAGAGATAAAATTGTAATTAAAGGGGTTGTCTCGCTACAAAGAATAGCTTTCAAATTGTAGGGAACACAAAATAAAGACATTTTCCAAATATATTGCTTTGTTCCTCTGTTTTCCCTAAGGAGATACAAGTGAATTTATGACCCCCCTGGCTATTTCAGTTCCCTCAGTAACTGACCTGTAAACAATTCTCCCCCTGCTGTTTGTTCAATTAGATAACAGTGAGTGATGTCATCACACAGGTCATGGCAGTGTCCTGTGCTGCTCAGCAGTAAAAAGCTTTATTTATGTAAAATAAACAGAACTGTAATTAGGGCTTTTGTTTTGCTGATCAGATAAGAAGTCCTGTTAGTAGTTTGAGAAGCTAATCTGATCTAATTAGCATCTGAAAGCACAATATGGCATGGAGCTGTACAAGCATGGAGCTGTATGCAAATGAGTCAGTCTGAACCAGGAAGTGACAGAGTATTTCATTCATGCATTCTCTGAAACTCTGAAGGGAGACAACTCCTTTAACCTTCGGTTATGAATTATGCTTCAGGAAAAATGTCTTTTTGGCGGTGAAAAAGACAGTTTCTTTTAGTCACCACAACAGCAGAACAATGCTTAATTAACCCCTGGATGTAAATTGCGCAAAAGAATTGAGCAACCAAAAATGAAGTGGTATTTGTATTGTAAAAACGCTGTTTCTTTAAATGAATACAACAGGAACAGGCTTAGATAACCCTTGGATATTCAATGTGCTGTGAGCAGATAGCATTAAAATGTATATGCAGCTGCACTGGACGCACACTGGACTTCAGATCCAATACCCCACAAAATCAACAATAGAACGTTAAGAGAAGCAGTCTCTGAGACAAGCTGTGACACCCCCCAAAAATCGCTGTATAAAAATGAGTTCTTTAGTAAGAGATATCATTAGCAGCCGTGGCAGCACCTTCCCTAATCAGTACAGTGAGAGTGGTATGAGCTCCCAGCGTCGTGCCCGGACTTATATAGTGCGGTGACGTCACAGAATCCCGCCAGACTCTGATTGGCTTCATTTCTGCACATGTCATGCAGGCTATGCCCTTCTTCCTCCCAGAGTTCTTTGACCCATGTAACGCCATGTGCTCGCAGCCATTTTATCAATCAAAAGCACACTTCGTTCACGCGAAGTACCCCAAACTTCGACTTCGTTCAGAACCGAAGTTTTCCTGAAATTCTAAACGAATTCCACTTCGTTAGAATCAATTCGCCCATCTCTATATGTGACCAGTGCACCCACATGAACTTTAATTGGTGATATTGTTGTCAGTTTTCTCCCATTTGATATTGCAATACCTGAGATCATGTCTATGCAAATTCTATATTGTTAATAGCTAAGTAATCACTTTATTACATCATATGTCCATGATTGAGGTATTTTAGTCTCTTACTTTGGACTGATTTGTTAGTATTTTTCATTGTTTTTACCATTTTTTGTATCAGCTTTTCAAATTCCAATATTGTTTTGTCAATGAAAATGTGATTTTGATATGCAGTTTTTGATTCACGATCTATATTTCTCTTTATTCTCAGTAGTTGTAGCTTATGAAGGAAGTTATGTGTTGTGAGCTGGTTTGGTGGCTATATAAGGTGTTTGATAGGCTGTCTGTACACATATCCTTTTTCGCTGTCATGACTAAAAAAGACAATTTGTCAGAGTTGCACAAAGGGGTGATTATTGACTTTTGGATCAAAGGTGGCAGTAGTTCTGAATCTGTGCAGCTTTGAGAACTGTTCACATGCTGCTCTGGACAAATGGCACCATTGTGAATATGCAACATGGAAACCTCAGAGCACTAAGTACCATTTATGTGTGAGGTAAATGTCAGCTACAAAGGTATGCAAAGGCAGACCAACACGCTATAGTGAAGCAGCTTACCTACAAAATGAACCAAGGGGCTTACAAACTTATGTCTAAAACAGCAGTTCAGTGATCCAAGGATCCAAGGAAGATGCATGGTCATCTGCTTATATAGTTGCATTGGCAAAAAAGGCTTAAATTTTCATGGCAGCTTCAGAATTGAACCACTGTTGACTGGCACTGTTGCTGTCTTTTCTGCTTTATTGAAAGTTGGCATGTCAGACTAGAAAGATCAGAAACCAAACCCTTGGCAACCATTGCCGGAAAAACTTAAGTTGATGGTGGCAGTATTATGGTTTGGTCCACTCATTCTTGTGGAAGGCACTCACAACCAATTTTTATATGAATCAATCTTTATGACTCACATACACCCATAGATGTTGATTGTCTTCCCAAGTGCAGATAGGTTTTTCCAGTAAGAAAATGAGATGTTACATGGCTAGAAATGTCTAATATTGGTTGGAAGAGAAAGATCAAGTACTATTCTGGCCCTCTAATTTCCGATATGTGATAATGTCAAGATGATTAAATCAGATGTGGAATCTATCTTTGTTCCACTCCTTATCCAATTAAATACCTCCTCCGAATTATATTATTATTATTGCTGCCGGCAGCCAGAGCTCGAGAAACATGACTGACACCTTCGGTTTCGGACATGAAATCTGAAGTTTAATCACAGTAAATTACATTCCAATAGAACTTTTTAATCGCATGACTATTTTATCACTACATGATTGGTTAATTGGTGGTTGCTAAGAGACAAGTTATAATTTGCATGTATGTATGAAGCATTAGCTGATATGACACATTCCCAAACGCTGTATTATGTGGGGGGAGGAGGAAGTCCTTGACTTTCTTGCTTCTAGCAGACAATGCATCTGTCTCAAGGAAAGCTGTGTTGAAGATATCTGAAATAACGGCAGACAGAAAGAAATTAGAACTTAATACTAACTCAATGTTAAAGATATTATGATAGAACTGATTTAATGTTTTTTTTTCCTTTCTCTAAATCATCAACTTGACAGTCCCCCCTAAAAACATTAAAATCTGTTCGATCCACTTTCTCCCTGTCACTAGGTAAGGATGGGGAGAGGGGTCCCTATGACCTTTTAAACTAGCTAATTCGGTCCCTGCCTGAGGGTGTTGGTCAAGAGTTATCCCCGGCCCCCGACAGCTGCTGGCTACTAAACGCGAAGACCTGTCCTAAGGCAGGAGGGATAAGAGCTGACAGAAGTTCTAGGGTCTAGGAAACTAAGAATGGTCACCCCTGAAAAAGCCTCACACCTTGCTCTCATAATCCCCTTGTGGGTGCAATTTTAGGCCCTGTTGGTTAATTCGTAGCTCTCCGTGTGAACTATTGTTCTCATTGGGGGAACACTGGTTATGGAATTCTCTTCCATGCATGGTGAACCATCCTCCTCCAAGTAAGCGAGCACAGGTACCACCTGATCTATCCCTTTAGACAACAGTTTCCTGATGCAAGGAATGACACACATTACTACCAGTATCAGGACTAAGAAAACTACACCCAATACCATTCATGCGTGGGCTAACCATTTCTGCCATCCACTCATTCAGGAAAAATACTGATCCCATGGGTCCTTAATTCCCGAGTTCCTTTTCATCTCCTGAGAAAAATCATGCAATTTTTTAATGGCTAAGGTCACCTTCCCGTTTGGTCGTGTATTGTTAGGTATGTACGTACAACACACGTCATGGATCATCCTGAAAACTCCTCCCTTCTCTGCTTCTTGCAGTGGCACTGGTTCTGGTGATCTGGGTCTCTATTTCTCTCCATTCTGGGGAGTCTACCATGTCATTAATGTTGAATTGAGTGAGCAAACATACCAAAAAAGAGGAAAAAAGCCATAAAACTTCACTTTTATTTAATTCATGTAAAAAGTGAGAAGTAACTATGTCTCAACTGGATACAGAAAAAATACACAATCACTAATATGTGGAAATCCTAAACTGAAAAAACCCTAAAATCTCCCTATGGAACACTAATAGACCCTACCCTACGAAAGTAGGTCCTTCGCCCCGATAAGGGCGTGCCCACAAGAGAATTGGCCCTATACACAAAAGACCCTGTTGAGCCCTAAGGTCCTAACCCAACATGCCATGTTTCGATCATCCAATTGATCACATCAGGGGAAAATTCAGAAGACCAAAGTATGTAAGACAATCTAGGCTCTTAGATACAGGAGCCCAGAATAACAATTACAATAACAACAGAGCCCAATATAAATCACCTCCAGCAAGATAGTAACATCAAGGTAGAGCTGTGAAGTATAGCGCCAATCAGAAGTTACTTACAGTTAGTAGTCACTTCAACAGCTACCTACCCCAAAAGAACTCATTAACTATCTGCAATATAAAAAGAGGGGAGGTGTAAGGAAGAGACCTAAGTGTAGACACCTGTCATGTAAAAACACATCCAGGAAGATCAAACAAACACACAGGCAAAGAGCTTACCAGTTTAGCAGGAGATACAAACAATTCAGACGTCCATCCGGCACCCTGTAAGGGTGTAACAGCAGTGGCTTTGTTGATTCGGAGACGCTGAAGAGCCTAAACCAGCAATGTGTTCCTAGTAACGGCGCACGCGCACTGATGCATGACAACGTTCAGAAGCTTTCATACCAACGGCGCATGCGCAAATAGATAAATGTGCCGCGCTTGATTCAAGGCACTGAAAGGAACATACATTACCGCAGTAGATAGTGGGAAACTAATCTCTGCTAAATGAAACTGTATGAATCAGCATTTAAAAGGCAGTATCTCTTTACAAAAGGAAGAAGGGGAAAGAATGTAAGTGTATATAATACCAATACTGAGCAATGTAAATACGGCAGTTATAAGGAAGGAAGTTAGATATAGCTATTATAAGGAAGGAAGTTAGATATAGCTGTTAAATTCTAACGTTTCATTTAGTCCACAAGGTGTTTTAGTTTGTAGGGAAAACGTCCAGAAACACTCCCTTTGTAAAAGTAGTCTGTCTAAGTCGCCACGTCTAGGGGAAGGTGTTATACAGTCAATTCCCCTCCAAGTTAGGCAATTTGCATTACCACCATGATGTGAATGAACATGTCTGGAGATGGGGGTATCCCGATGATGGCGAATGTCCCCCAAATGTTCTCCTATTCTACGTCGGAGTTGCCTAGTGGTTTTACCGACGAACATTTTGCCACAGGTGCACACACTGAGGTACACAACAAACATTGTCTTGCAGTTGATAAAATGTCGAATGTGAAACAATTTCTTACCACTGCTATCTGTAAAGGATGATGTTTTTTCCATATAAATACAGAATGAACAATCTCCACACTTAAAGGAACTTCCCTCACCACCATCATAAGTACCCAGGACATAAACCTCTGCATCTGTTGGTCTGGGATTGTCTTTAGTTAAAACCAATTGGGTTCCCTTACCATCTACACAGGGTGGTTTGAATAAAGTCATTCTAGAAAGTAAAGCTCTACCATTTTTGTCTTTCTTTCCCAGTGCAGTTTCAGGTCTATATCCACAGTCGTTTCCAGTGTTTCATCCTACTGCCCCCCAGGAAACACACTTAGTACCCCAATAGTCATCTGTCACACATATGTATTGTGTACCCATCTGGCACAAGTAATCAGTAGATATTTGTGTACTCTGTGTCGGTTCAGATGGGCTATCATCGGTTAGTGATCCGCATTGGGCAATATCGCAAAACTCAAATTTAAAGGTTGCTACTTGAGTACTGGATGAGTTATACCAAAAAGTGATCACTCCTTTCTGTTTGGTGATTGCTACCTCTTGTGCTCCTACACACACCCAGACAATACAGATATACAGATGTAGGAAAAGATAAAGGAGTGATTCATGAAGACCGGTTGGCCACAGTCACTTTCCTGCAATGCGAAGCGTGCACCCACGTGGGTCTTCCTTCAAGTTTCATTGAGGTTGGGGACACCAGGTGTACTTGGTATGGTCAAATCTGGGCTCCAGAGAGTCTCTGACGTGTTTCTGCACCCACACAAAGTCACCAGGATGTAGCTTTGATCAGAGTCTGGATTTGGAATGGAGGAGAACACTACAGCATGGATTAGTTTCAATTCATTACACAGATGTATAACATAATTTACAAGGCTATCGTTCCCTGCACCCAACTGCTATGTGTGAAACTTCCCTAATTTGAGTGGGCCTGAGAATACTATCTCCTGAGGAGTGAGACTAGTGGGGCTGTCTGGGGGTATTTCTGACAGAATAGAGTGTAATAGGTAGGCTCTCGGGCCAGGGAAGAGATGTTTATTTGCTAGCTTTCAGAATTTTGCTCTTCAGAGTGGCGTTCATTCTTTCCACTTTTCTGCTGAATTCAGGCTGGTAGGGAGTATGCAGGCTGAGGTCAGCTTCCTACTAGTTTCCAAAGGTCTTTGGGTTTTACTTTTTGCGTGAAGGCAGGTCCTTGGGTTTCAGATTTAATAACCTCAGGGATCCAAATTATGCATATCAACTCAGTCAATAGTTTCTTCACGGTGATTCTGGAAATCATGTTGGTAACTGGGAAGACTTCAGGCTAGAGATGGGCGAATCGATTCTAACGAAGTGGAATTCGTTTAGAATTTCAGGAAAACTTCGGTTCGGAACGAAGTTGAACTTTGGGGAAACTTCGGAGTGAACGAAGTGTGCTTTTGATTTAAAATAAAAGGGGCTGCGAGAAACATGGCGCTAATGGGGCAAAGCACTCTGGGGAAGAAGGGCATAGCCTGCATGGAAGTGCAGAGGTGAACCCAAAATCAGGGGACCGGCGGGATCTGTGACGTCACCGCACTATAAAAGGTCCGGGCGCGACGCCGGGAGCTCACACTCCTTCACTGTGTTTCATCAGTTAAGGTGCTGCCGGGTGATAGCTCTCACTGAAGAATTGTTTTTTATAAGCGATTTTTGTGGGGTGTCTCAGCTTGTTTTCAGAGACTTTTTCTCTTAATGTTTTTATTTCAAATTTTTTTTGGGGTATTGGATCTGAAATTCCAGTGTGCGTCCACTGCTGTTGCATATACATTCAATATCCAAGTGGGATCTAAGCCAGTTCCTGTTGTATTATTTAAGAAACAGCGATTTTACAATACAAATACCCTTCTTTTTTTGGACTGCTAAATTCTATTGCGACAAATTTACATCCAGGGGTTAATTAAGCGTTGTTTTTTTCTTTTGTTTTTCCTGACCCAAAGAAAGAAACCGTTTCTTTTTTCAACCCCATAAAATAATAATAATTTTTTCCTTTGGCCTAATTCTTTTTCAAGGCTCAAAAGTTAAAAATTTTTCTTAAAACAACGGTTAATTTCCTTTCTTTGTTTGTGTGGGCGTTAGAAAAACAGCATTGTAACACGCTACAAAGCTACTAGTTTGTGCGGCTCAATTTTTTTTGGCGCAATTTACTTTCCAGGGGTTTAATTAAGCGTTTTTTTGCTGGTGTCTGACCCCAAGAAAACCGTCTTTTTCAACGCCAAAAATATATAAATTTTTCTGTAGCCTAATTCCCCAAGCAAAGGTTAAATTAAAACTGTATCTCTTGTTGTGTGGCGTAGAAAAACACGCAATTGTAACATGCTACAAAGCTACTTTTTTGTAGGGCTCAATTCTTTGGCGCAATTTACATCCAGGGGTTAATTAAGCGTTGTTTTGCTGGTGTGCTGACCCAAGAAACCGTCTTTTTTCAACGCCAAAATATATAAATTTTTCCTGTAGCCAAATTTTCACAAGCAAAGGTTAATTACAAACTGTTTTCTTTTTGTTGTGTGGCTAGAAAACGCAATTGTAACACGATACAAAGCTACTATTTTGAGCGGCTCAATTCTTTGGCGCAATTTACATCCAGGGGTTAATTAAGCGTTGTTTTGCTGGTGTGCTGACAAAAATAAACCGTCTATTTCAACTCCAAAATTTATATACATTTTTCCTTTTACCCTAATTCATGTCCGAAGGTTAATTAAGCCTGGTTGTGCTTTTACATTTAGTTAAAAAAACCAACAGTGTTTTTAACGACACATCAAGTAAATTTTTCCCTGGCCATTTGTGGAGCGCAATTTATATCCAAGGGTTACCCAAGCTTGTTACTGGGTTCATTGAGTCAAAAACGGGTTTTATATTTATCATATACAAGATATATCATCAAACAGTGTTGTAAATTTTAGAACAAACAGTATGTCGGGACAAGAGAGGTGGCAGGTCTGCACCTGCGAGGGGCAGTGGCACAAACATTCCTGGAACAGGCCCAGGTCGCGCACAGCAAGGGGACGTCACAGCAGGGGTCACTCGGTGAGGCCAAAACCCTGCGCTTTTCATCTAGCGGCCGTGTGTTGTTCAGAACCCAAGGGTTCTTGATTGGTTGACTAGGTCATCCTCTTCCCCCCAGATGAATCGGGACAACCCCAGCCAAGAGTCGGTGGGAACCTCAGACACAACCATTGTTGGCATGGCCCGGGGGGCGGGTCAGCTTCCCTCACATGTCCTCAGCCAGCCTCTGTCCCATCCGGTTCCTCAGCCAGGATCTACTATGTGGTCTGGGCTCAGCGGCCACTATATAGCGAGGATGAAACAATTGAGGAGGGCAGTCAGCAGCTACTTGGCAGCGAAGAAATGGGGCCAATATCGCCAGCTTCTTTTCCCAGTAGGCGGCAAAGTATAGATGTGGAGGGGTGGCATGGGAGGTCATTTTGTGAGAGGTCAGCCTCGGCATACCCAAGACCGGTGATGAGGACAGCAGTGACGATTTAAAACACAAATTAGATGATGATGTAGCCGACCGCCAATTGGGAGGGGTGAGGCAAGGGCTACATCATCGTCAGGAAAAAGAGGCGTCAGCTTGAGCTTAGGCAGCAGCGCAGCCAGCAAGTGGGTCGTGTGGCTGTGAGTCAGCAGGATAAACAGCCAGTGTGAGGTCGGGAGACAAGCGGCCACGGGGTAAAAAAACCCGCTTCGCAGGTCCAAGAAAAGTAGCAGCACAGGGGGCTCAGCGGATGGGCAGCGGGGATGTAAGTCACTCAGTGCGGGCGTTGGCGGTAAAATCGATACTCGGGGTGGGCAGTTTTTTGCTAAGACACCGGAAAGGAGCCGAATATGGGTATATGTAGAATCTGTGGGCGAAAGTGAAGCGTGGCCAGGGAGTAATGTTGGCACCAGGCCTGCGTCAAAACACATCGAGCGTCACCCTCCGGTGGCCTGGGAAAAAAACGTGGCTCAGATGTGGTGGTCCATCCTGCTGCCGCAGCAAACAGCAGCAGCGCACCCCAGTGGCACGCATGCCATTGCAGGCAGTCAAGGCTCCACCACCCCTGCGAAGGGAGCTGTTTCTCTTTTTACATCATCTCCCGGTCCAGATGCTCCCGCTCCTTGCTATCATGGCGCCAGCAGTCGTTCAGCGAGGGTGATTGCAAAGAGACAACAGTATGCGTCCAACCATCCTAAGGGGCAGCAGCTGACCGTTCTCCTGTCCAAGTAGTTGGTACTGCAGTCCTCCCTTTCCAAAGGTGGGACTCTGCACCGGTTCAGAGAACTAATGGCTTGTGCCGAGCCGAGATGGAGAGTTCCAAGCGTAATTTCTTTTCCAAAAAGGCAGTACCAGCACTTATAAAATATGTAGAAAAGAAGGTGGGTCAGTCCTTGAGCTTATCGGTTTGTTCCAAGGTGCACGGCAGCGCGGGGCGTCTGGAGCTGTAAATACGGTCAGGGCCAGTACATGTCCTTTACGGCCACTGGATGAATGTGGGTTCCAGCCCAGGCCCACCAAAAAACTTGGACAGGAGACGCAGCTTTCTCCTCCACGTTGTCAAAATGCTGCACCTGCGCCAATGTCCGCCTCCTCCTCCTCCACCACCACCACCATCTCAGCCTCCACAGGTACTGCTCCCATCATACCACATGTGTAGGGCACAGCGGTGTCACGCAGTTCTACACCTGGCTTGCCTCGGCGAAACGAAGTCACACAGGGGAGGAACTGCTCCGCGTCATGCAGCAAAAAATCGATGTGTGGCTTTCTCCCCGCCAACTGCAAATCGGAAACCCTGGTGACGACAATGGAGGAAAAATGGTGTCCGCGCTGCACCGAGGAGGGATGGTCCATGCGCCATGCAGGGCACATGTTCAATCTGGTTGTGAAAAGGTTCCTTAAGTCTTCCACCGATCTTCAGAACATTCTGAAAATGGCCTGGAAACTGTGCATGCACTTTATCCATTCGTACAAAACCCTCCTCGAGTTGCAGCGACAGAACGGCCTCCCCCAACACACTCTGATATGCGGGTGTTTCCAAACCCCCTGGGGAAATTCAGCCTGCACATGTTGGACCGACCGTATGAACAGAGAAAGGCCATTAACGATTTTTTGATGATCCAGGCAGGACAGAAGTACTCCCTGTGTAACTTTGATGTCAGCCAGTGGCAGCTCATGCGTGACACCTGGCCGTTTTGTTGAGGCCATTGGGGAGGCGACGTTTATTTGTCAGTCGCCAGGACTACGGGATGAATAACATCATTCCACTGCTTCATGTCCTGGAAAAAGATGCTGAAAAATCTGTCTGGGCAGGGGACTGGAGAGTTGGGGACTAATCTCATGGCCACATGAGTCCTGTGGGGAACTGAAATGGAGGAGGAGGACATTGGATCAGAAGCATTGTCTGGTGAAATGAGTGGGGGTTTTCTACCCAGGTGACAAGAGAGGAGGAGCAGGAGCAGCTGGGAGGAGGTGGATGAGGTGAGGAAGACGAGGCAGATGACCCCAAGCACGTGGCCCAAATATTTCAGTGGAAATGGAGGCAGGGAGCCCCTTTGAAGTCACTTGTGCAGATGGGGCCCGCCCGCATGCTTATTTGCCTGGGGTAGTGACAGCCGAAAAAGTCAGCATCCGGCAGAGGGTGACTTCTGGCTCTCACCCTATTGGACCCTCGCTACCAGGTTTCCAAAATGGGAGCCTTTTTTCCCCGCTATTGAGAGGGAAGACAAAACTCAAAATTACTATTTGGGGAAATCCTCTGTAAACAGTTGGCTGCTGCCTTTTGTGCGAAACGTCCCTCCTCTGATAGGTCTGACCGGGGGGTTCCTCAGCGCTCACGTACTACTGCCGCGGCTGCTGGGGGAAGGTGGGGGGGTAGGAGCAGTACCAGCTCCCTCAGTGGTAACCTATGTCTGGAGTCACTGATGAGCAGCTTTCCTTCACCGCCCAGTGAGGAGGGCAGTCGCCAGCAGCAGCAGGAACTGGAGCAGTCCCTGAACCAACAGGTTGTGGCCTACTTGGACAGCACTCTGCCACCTCAGGGTTTGAAGATCCGCTTGGGAATTACTGGGCAGCCCAAAAAGGATGTGTGGCCGCAACTTGCGAGTTTGCAGGGGAGAAGCTGTCCTGCCAGGCCAGTAGAGTGGCATACGAGCGCGTGTTAAGTGCGGCGGGGGCCATCGTTAACCCAAGGAGAACCCGCTTGTCCCCGGGAAATGTGGAACGGACTGACCTTTGTCAGATGAATCAGGCGTGGATCGGCCAGGATTTCCACACACCAATGCCTTAGGCATCAGTCTGGGTTCAAACTACTGCCTCAGCCACTATTTGATGCCGCCACCCAAAACCCGATGCCACACATCTGCGGACAGTTTCTCCATCTGCCTACCACCCTCTTTACAGGGGATGGTATTGCCACCCACCTCCACACTGTGTCATTGTGCCAACTCTATGACCCCATGCTGCTGTTGCTGTTGCCGTGACATCCACACTGTGTCATTGTGCCACTGTTTGACCTCATGCTGCTGCTGTGGCTGCTGCCATGTCTCACACTGTTTCATTGTGCCACTGCCTGACCTCATGCTGCTGCCGCCATGACCTCCGCTCTCGTCATTGGGGCCACTCTGTGGCTTCCTCCTGTTTTGCCCCAAAACCACCCTCAGCCATCGGTCCATTGTTGCCACCCCTGCCCCTGATCTCATGCCCGCTGCTTGCCCTTTTACCTCCCACAGTGTGATTGTGCCACTCTTTGGCCTAATACTGTTTTGCCGCCTCCAGATGTCATTGTGCCCCTGCCTGAGCTGTTACTGCTTCCGCCGTGACCTCCACACTGTGTGATTGGCCATCTGGGCCTAATATTTTTTGGGCCCCCCTCCGGTGTTTTTCCCATGCCTGATCTCATGCTGTGCTGTCTGCCCTCCACCTGGTATTGTGCCCTCTGTGGCCTAATACTGTTTTGCCACCTAAAATGTCATTGTCCACTGCCTGCCCATGCTGCTGTCCTGCCCCCCGTCACCTCCACACTTTCACTATTGTTCCACCTGAGTCTCAGATTGTTTTTTTCCAGCTTTCGCTGGCAAAAACTTTCGGGCTACTTCCCCGCTTGATTTTTTGGTCTTTTTCCCCTTTTAAGTGCCCAGGGAATTTTTAGTGAAGCGTTTTAAGAGGGCGGCATATTGCTTTTCATACTAAAACACAACATTTATGAAGACCAAAACCCAAGCTCCTCTGCTATTTAAGCAGGGCCAACGTTTACCCCCCCTGCGCTTGTGGCAGCCTGGAAATAGCTTTTTTTTTAACGCGATTGGGCCCGAAAAAATTTTCGGAACGAAACTAATTTTTGGGGAAAATTCGGCAAAAGTGACCAAATTTAATTTTTGAGAAATTCCCCCATCTCTATTAGGCCCCCCTGAAAATTTCCACCCCATATTTGAAGATGAAAAAATCGGGCGATACCTTTTAGAGGCTAACTGGTATATTTGATGGTGACTTTCGGGAAAGAACTACTCCTTTTCAACAGTGTTAACAAAAAATTAAAAATTCACAGACTTTTTATACAAAAAAGCCCTGGACCTTCAAAGAATTTTAGAATCTTAACAAAACAAAATGCAAATAAGCGAAAGTCATTTACAACGGTCAACAATAAACTATCTGGAAACTTGTGAGGGGACAGGGGGGGTCGTATTCCGCGTCTTATCTAGAGCCATCGGGCCGTGTTTTGTGCCCCATCATTTTTACACATAGTTCGACAAAAACGGGCAGAATATTTAGCCCTTTTTGCAAGTCGAATTTTTGCATTAATTTAAATTCCCCTCCTTTTCCCTCCCTTGCGTTTTAAAGTGTCCCATTAAAACCATAATTTAGATTTCAATAAATGGTCATCTCTGGAGAAGTTTTGTGTTTCGGGAGACATTTGTTTTGTTAATGGTGAATCTGTGTGAGTTCAGCGTGGCGGGTCCTGCCTTTTCCCCACAAAGGCCCTGTGATGGGACTTTTGGATACATAATCAAATTTACACCACATTGCAGACCGCGAAAATGTCCCCCTATTTCTGTGCACCTCTGTGACTGTGGGAAGGGTACACTGTCAGCAGTGTGGATTGTCTGCAGTCTTGCCCTGTTTGCAGGCAGGTGAGGTGCCATTTTTCGTTGGGCCTTTCAGGGCGTGGAAATTAATAGCCGCGGGTTTTGGGGTGGTTGGGGGAAAGGAAAGGGGGGGACGGGGAAATTTGTTTTGGTTATTGCCCTTTTAGAGCCAGGTTGAATTTCCCTTGGAAAACTTTGTAGGATCCCCACTGGGTTTTTGTAGGTTAAATAGGGGCACTCTTCCCTTTCCTTCTGGGCCTTTTTGTATGTGAGCGACTGTCTTTTTTGATGGGGGGCCGCTTTGGTTTTGATTGTCCCATTTTTGGCCTGTACCCCAATTGGGAAATTTTGCCCTAGATCCAGGGGTGTTTGTCCGGTTGTCTTTTGGGAAAATACATTTGTACCGTTAGCCTGGCTGTATTTTAATGGTTTGCTTTGTTTTTTGGGGGTGGAAGTGTCATTCCTGGGTGGGGCCTTCTGTTGTGGGTTTGTGGTCATATGGAGTCCCGGGTGGTCTTTGATGTGTTTTGTTATCCAAAAAGTGGATTTTCTCTTAATGGGTAGGTTGAGGTTGATGGTGGGGGGGAAGTTTTTGAAGTCATTGGGGAATTTGAATTGGGCCTTCTCGCCGCAGCCAGAGACAATGATATCTCGTGAAACGGATAAATCAGGGTTTTTGGGGGTGATGTGGATAATCGCCCCCTTCCATTCGCCAAAAAGGGTTTGCTTGGGGGCAACTTTCTAGACCCCATTGAATTCCTTCGCTGTAATATAGGTCCTCCCCAAAATTTAAAAATAGTTTGGTGAGTATGAACTGATGAGCGTGTTATTGGTTTTGTTGGGATTTTAGTTTCTCCAGGTTTTCCCACATGCTGAAAACCCACCCTTGGGGGGTATTTTTGTATACAAGGTTTCTACCCCAGGGTTCCAAAAGGGTGCCCTAGGAAGTGGACCGAGGGCAGAGTTTGTTAAGAAGACCCTGGGTCCGGATGTAACTAGGAGTATCCTGACCAGGGTTTTTGGGAATTTTTCCCCCCAAACCCTGGTGCACTTCTGAGGGCCCATTTGGCAACCATGGTGAAAAACCTTGTATCAAACATCCCCCAAAGGAGGGAGTTGCAGATGTGGGACCAGGGAGAAACTAAACCCCAACAAAACAATAACACAGCTTACGTTCTACCCCAAACTTTTTTAAATTTTGGAGAGGACCTTTATCAAAGCAAGGGGGAATTCAAGGGGGCCCAGATGTGGCCCCATTTGCAACTTTTTAGGGGCTGAACTGGAAGGGCGTATCTATCCACATGCACCACCAAACCCCTGATGTACCCCCTTTACATCGATATTCATTGTTTCGGGATTGCGGGCGAGGGGCCCCTAATTAAAACCCATATGATTTCAATAACTTCCCCCCAACCATCAACTAAAGTTTCCCTTTTTCAGAGAGCCCCACCAAACACACAAAGCAATCCATTATATACAGCCAGCATAGGTAAAATCGTTTTTGCTCCAACAAACGACCTAAAAACCCCTCCGGGGGTTTTCCCCCAAAAGGGGTTTCCCCCCCCTCCCTTTCCCTTTTTTGGGGGGGGGCCCAAACCACCCAAAGACCCGGGCGGAATTAATTGTCCGGGGAAAAAAAAAATTTCCCCCCTTTTTTTTGAACCAAAAAATGAAAATGGGCACCCAAAACCCCCTGCCTGCGAACAGGGGGAAGCCTGCAGACCAATCCACACTGCTGACAGTGTCCCTGTCCCCAGTCACAGCGGGTGCACAAACTAGGGGACATTTCCCGCGGTCAAAAATGTGGTGTATTGATTATGTGTATGCAATGCCCCATCACAGGCCTTTTGTGGGGGAAACAGGGCAGAGACTAGCCAGCGCATGAACTCACAGATTCCCCTTTTAACAAAAACAGAACTGATCTTCCCAGTGGCACAACACTTCTCCAAGATGACCATTTGTATTGAAGATCTGAAAATTTTGTTTTAATGGCACTTTTAAGACGCGAGGGGGAGGAAAGGAGTGGGAATTTTAAATTAATGAAAAAAAATTTAGACTCGAAAAAGGGCTAAAATTCATGCCAGTTTTTTTTTTGGGCAACTTTGTGTAAACAGTGATGGTCCAAATCAGGGATGGCTTGATAAGACGCAAAAATACGACCCCCTCTGTCACCCCTCACAATTTTTTCCAGATGTTGATTGCTTGACTGTTGAAAAGGGGATTTCGCTTAATTGCATTTTGTTATTGTTAAGAATTTTAAAGTTTTTTGAAGCCCAGGTCTTTTGTGTATAAAAGTCGTAAATTTTTCAATTTTAAAACACATGTTGAAAAAGGGGGAGCTAGTTTCTAAAGTCCCCACAAATTTACTCGTTACCCTCAAAAGGGGTATCCCCTGTTTTTTCACTTTCTACTACTTTTATGGCTAACACGGTACAACATTATACCACCACCACTAGAAAAACTTGTATTTTCCATTTGGGGAAAATTTCAATGGGGTTCAATCGGAAAACCGTGGAGAGGTTTTAAGGTTTAGCCAAATGTTTCCCTTGGTGTTGGCATCAGCCCCTCCTGGGCTAAAGATTGCTTTTTTCAACTTCTCATGGCTACTTGGGGGAAATGAGATTCTGGTGCTAGGTTATATTGTTGATTGAAGAAATCATTGGTTTTTCCCTCGGGGGGGTTTTTCATGACCCATTGTACTGCACTGGATAAATCCCTTGGTAAACAAAGTCATTGTCTTTCCCTAAATCATTTTGGTGTTCTTGGTGTATCTCCTTTCCAATTCCTCCCCCTTTTTTTTTCCTTGGGGCTTGTTGAGTTTTTTGAGATTGTCTCAAAAGGTTAACCCCTGGATTAATGCTCTTGCCCTTGGTTTTCCTCTGCCCTCTCTATTTTTTCCTTCTTCTTTTTTTCCCCTTTCTTATTTCCTTCTTCTTTTCTCACTTTCATTTTTTTTCTTCTTTCTTTTTTTTTCCCTTTTTTTTTCTTTTTCTTTTTCTACATTTTTTTTTTTCATTCTTTTTTCTATTTTTTTCTTTTTTCTGCTCTGGTCGCACGTTACGCCCCCTCCTGTTTTTCTCTCGAATTTCTGGAAAAAACTTGGCCTTTCCCGAAATTTTGTTGTAGGTTCCCTTCTATTTCCCACTGTTTTCTTTCTTCCATGGGCTTTTGTCTTCAAAAAGGGCCACTTGAGCTGGCAATTGGAGAGCAGCATCAGAGTCTGAATGGCTTTTTGTTTTGTTGGGGTTCCCACTAGCTGTCGGGAAAAACCTCGCGGGGCCCCCCTTCACCCAAAATTAAAGGGGCTCGTAGGCTGAGTCGTTTTATATTTCAGGTCTTTTTTCGGCGACTTAAAGCTTCCGTTACACCCCAGAGTTTCCCCTTTTGGGCGGGCATTCTCGAAAGTAAAGAGCGCCTTCCGGTTTTTTGCAAGGGGTAACCCAGAAACCCTGTAGGGAAGCCTTGATTTCCGCTACTGGACCATCTGGAAGAAGACAAGTCTGAGCCCCCAACTTGGGTGTGAGACAGTGGAAAGATGGGGGTTTCACCCTCCTTTTTCTTCAAGACAGTATGAAGAGGTACCCGCTGCATTTGGGTTTATCTGTGGTGACTGATTTTCATTTCCCCCCTTAAGGGGAAGAAAGGGTGGGGGGGTTGGATATTACATTCTTCAAAGTAAATTTTTTCGGGCATCAGTAATGGGCATTTTATACAGAGAGTTTTTGAGATGATTGCTGCCTGTTTGGAAATTTGTAGTCAGATAAGCCAAAACTTTGCCGGATCCCTAAATGGTTTTTGATTATTTCAAGAAAACTTGTGCGAAATGATATTGAGGCAAGTAGGGCAAGTCTGTGCAACACTTTTAACTTGCAAGAATAATCCACGAAATCTCATACGCTCCCCTGTTTATTGTCAAGACTTCGGAAGATGGGGTAGTCTTCAAAATAGGAAGAGGTTGAAAGGTGTGGTAGTGCGGGGGAAATTCCCCCGGTGGAGCTTTAGGATAAATTTTTTCCGGCTTTGAAAAACCCTTGGCCTCAAGTGAAGTTTTATGGTTTTAAAAAAATTCTTTAAAGAATAGTTAAAAACTTGCATAATCTGGGGCATTTGTATCCTTGCACATAATGACAGGCCCAGAAATCTTGTAGTTGTTTTTGATTTTCGGTGAAGAAATGAGCATCACAGTTTTCCGGTTTATCGGGAAGGTGTTTGGTCCCTGTGTAGCAAAGTTTGAGAATCAACTTTTTTTCAGAAAAAACCCTTTTGGACTTTTACGGTGAGATTTTCATGATTGATGCCAAAATGTTGAAGAAGATCAAAATCTTTATTGACAAGTTTGATAATCAGGGCACCAAGAGAAATTTATACTTCCCCGCAGGGCTTGAGTCAAATGGTTGGGTGATTCTGTGCCCTTTGAAGCTCCTCGTTCAGGTGGGTGATCCCCGATAAGTGAAAGCAGAAGGGTATTTACAGTCCCTTGTTTTGGGACACTGAAAAGACATTGCAGAAACCATAGACGTGAAGGGGGCAGCGAAAAAGTCTTGGCTGAGGAAACATGAGCTTTGGGGACCCAGGGGTTTAAAATCGTGACAGCAAACTGCTCCTTAGTCCTGAACCAAAATGGTATTTTGGGTAACTTTTTTGTGAACGGGAACCAGGGGTATTTTCAGGGAAAGTGTGGTGAGCACCTATTACCCGGAATGTTTGATTTGTTGATCCCGAGATTGTTTTTGTCATGTTAAAGGGAATGAGGCAAACGGGGGGGGTACACCCTTTTCAAGAAGACTTACGGTGAGATGGAGGATCCCAATTCACAGGGCCTTTTGACCAAATTCAAAGGCGGGACTGTGTCAAAAGTTCAAGGGGTTGCTTGTGTGGTTTTAAAAAATGGAAGGCAGGAACAGTTTTTGGCTTCATGTTAAATTGGGTATTGTAGTCCAAATACATCCAGAAGAATTGTTCTATAGTCATCATCGTTTTTCGAAGTCAGTTCAAACAGATTGTTGGGTAAGTAGGAAAATAAGTGTTTAGAAAGGAGTCCCTGTGTCCCTTGCCAGGTGGTTAAGCGAGTTGGGTTGGTGTCCCTCCACTTCAAGCTGAAATGTAGTCAGGGGAAAATTTGACTTTGGTGAAGTCAAAGTTTTCGAACCGTTGGCTGACCTGTATTCAAGGAAAGGAAGTTGGGGCCCTTAATTTGAAGATTGACGGTCAACATGGTTCGAATGACTAACAGTGGTGTTCTCTAAGCTTTTAGTAAAACGGTAGCATGTTTTGCCGGGGTTTGGTGAGGATGATAAGGGGCTTAGGTTGGAAGGTAGTAAGATGCATCTTAGGGTATGTTGTTTTCACTGATATGGGTTTAAAATTGGGGAAAATTAGGTCCAATGAATGGATTTTTATTGAGGACTGGGTCTGCGTTGTTTGTTGAATCTTGGCGGTTGTATTCAAAAATTGATACTGAGGTTTAAATTGATTTATCTTGAGGGTATTTTGGATTGCTTTCCTTGGGGGGCAAGATTCCTTTTGTCTACGGGTTTAGGCGGCACGCCCCATGAATGTCCGGATCGGTTGCAGTAAAAACAAGTTTTCTGAGTTCGGCTTTCCGCCAGGGTGTGTGTTCTGGAAAGGTCTAAACGTTTCTCTCGATTGGAGTCTGTAGGTTGTAACCAGGGAAAAATTGCATGGTTTTTTTGTAGATTATGGTGTTGGGTTTGCTTAGGGGCCCCGTGGGGTTCTTGAAATAGGGTCACATTTTGGGAACCCTTTTTTAACTGTTTGGGATGAAACGTCTGTGCTTAGCAAAGGGGAGAATCTGAATTCCGGGTTAATCTGCATAATTCTGTTCGAATATTTCAAAGTCCCAAATAGGTTTAAGTAAACCCTTTAACAAACGCCGTTGAAAAGGGATTCTTGAGCTTTAGCGTTAGCAAATCCCTGGGCCGGAATAAAGGGAACATCCGGTGATAAAAAAATTCTCCACGGATTCTAGGGGTTGATGAATTGAAGATATTCAGTGAGGTTCAGCCCAAAAAGGTTCCCTTGGCCCAAGAATAAGCGACGGCAGAATCTTCCCCCCGATGAGTAAGTACGAAATTTCCCGAACAGTTCTTTTGTAGAGTAATTTGATGATAGGCCTTTATCTGGGAACTGATTAGATCTTTTTAAGGGGGGAAATATGTGTTTGTATTTTGGTGATGCCACGGTAAATTCCATCGTTTTTTTTTTTTTAGGGGTTGGGATTTGGGGGTAAAATTTTTGACTTTTCAGGTGAAAAAGGCATATTTGGTTTATCCGGGTATTGTGTTGGGCTGTGATGAGAAAGGTAGAACCGGGAGAAAAGGAAACAGTGGCTGAGGAGGGGGAGGTGGTTGCTGGGAGGTGGGGTAAGTCCATGAAAGTGGGTTCGGGGGTGGAGGGAATGTGGGTGAATTTTCAATGGAAAACTGAGGCTTACCCTGGCAAGGGGTTTTGTCCTGGGAGAGTTAGTGGTTTGATAAGGGAGAGCCCCTGTATCTTCGACATTTGGCCATAGGTTTTAATACCCCATCCTTTTTTAAGTATGGGGGAATTGGCTTGTTTCAATAAACGGTGGGTATGGCTGTAAATGTTTGGTGGAATGCAAAGTGCCAGAAGAAATGACGGTAGGACAGCGTTGGGAAAATGTTTCCCTTTGGGCTTAAGTACGTTTTATAGTTTTTTTTTCAGCAACTGAAAAACAATTTTTATGGGATATTTATATTTGGGTCCAAAAGCATTTTAAAGTAATACGTTTAATCCTCCCAGAGCAGCAGTCTGTGTGCTGTGAGCATAGGAAAAAAAATTTGGGTCCTTTAAAATTTTGGGTTGAGATGTGGGTCCCCGGCTCCTGTAGGTAAGGAACTTCCTCATCCCAATCTTCTCTCCGTTTCACTGGGAAAATCAAAATGGGGCCAGATGAGGGGGTGTCTTAATGTCCCCGTGCTTGAGCAAAGGGGGATAGTGGTTGCGGGGGTGGGTTTTGATTTTGCAGGTGTGTGGCAAGAACGTTATCCGAAAATTGCATACAATGTTTTCATTAGTAGTAACAAGTGAAGTACATGGAGGAAGGGGGATCGGGTGTTGGTGTATCAAAATGGGGCTTTTCAACTACAACCCCCAATTCCCGGGGTTTTTTGGGTTGCTTAGGACTAAAAAATGGGCCCAGGAATGCAAAGGGCGGGGTTTTGGTTTTCCCCCCCACAATTAGCAACTTTCAGTGTTAATGGAATTTTATGACTGTCCCAAAAACTGAAAGTCCCATTTGGAAAGGCGGAGCTCATCTTTATAATTGTTTTCCCCAAATCCTTTTATTTTTTACATTAGTTTCAAGTAAAATATTTTGCTAAGAATATTATTTTTTTCAGTGCTGTTCCCCAGCTAGTTATCTTCGTGATTTTGCTGTACCCCCAGAGCGGAATTAAATTTTTTCTCTCAAGTTTATTTATTTCACTTAAAAATCTCTTTCCATTTAAAATACTCACGACCTTTTTATGAGGGCTTAATTTTTCGTAGCCTACAGCCGGGGGGGAAAAGTGCCCCCAGGTACAAACCCCCTTAAAAGATGTTTGAATCGAAGCCCAAGGGGGTTTTACACTCTGCCGAATTTTTTCAGTGGAAAAAATAAAAGTGATGTAGCTTGAAAAAAAATTAAACCCTAAGCGTTTTTTTACCTAGTAAAACAGAACAAATTAACACGTGTATGTTAGGTTTAAACCTCGCAATACCCAACAAATTAATGTCTTTGTCACAGCAGATAAACTCAAATATCATTATTTCCCCCTGTTAAAGGGGTAATCTAAACTCATCTGTCTATAACAGGCTTATAGAAACTCTTTAACCCTTTTTTCAGATTCTGCTATAAAAAAGCAGGCTTTGGCAATTGTCCAGTTTTTTTCAGGAATTCAATCATTGTCTATAACTATATCTGTTATAACTGTATATAACTTATAAGGCTTCGGTTCCCTTTTATGGGGGGCCCCTTTTCTTGATATTTTATTTTTTTTTCCATAGGGGCCCGTCCTTTCCAACTGAAATATGATACCGAAAGGAAAATCCCCTATCCTTACGTATACTTTACGGCAACAAACAGAGGCATTAATTGGTACATTTAAAGTATACGCATTGATACCATCAGTACCCGACACCGTAGAGGCACACCCAAAGCTTTTCAAGGTCTCCTAGGGAGGGGACAACCCCCAAAGACTTCAAGAATGTCCGAAAAACAGATTTGTCACAGACAAAAAAACTGTAAAATTTCCTATTTTGGGGTTTGATCAGGCCCCCGGATTGGCACTCCCCAAACCCTTCAGTGATGGTAAAGGGGTCAGCCCCCCCTGGGTAGTCGTCCCCGGGCGTTTGGAGCCCACACCCTGTCAAAATGATTAAAACAGGTGTGGAATCTTCTTTTTTCCATCCCCTTTTCCCAATTAAATACCTCCTCTGATTATATATTATTTTTGTGCCGGGGAGCCCAAACTCGAGAAACATGACCGAACCCTTCCTTTCGACATGAAATCTGAATTAAAAACAGTAAATTAATTCCAATAAATTTTTAATCACATACTATTTTATCCTACATATTGGTTATTGGTGGGCTAAGGGGGGAAAATTATAATTTTGCATGTTATGAGCATTGCTTTATGACACTTCCCCCAAAGCTTTATTATGTGGGGGGAGGAGGAAGTCCTTGACTTTCTTGCTTCTGAGACAAAGCTCTGTTAAGGAAAGCTGTGTTGAAAATATTGAAATAACCGCAGAAAAAGCAAATTTGAAATTAAAATAACTCATGTTAAAGAAATGATGATAGAACTGATTTAATTTATTTTTTCCTTCTTTCTCTAAATCATCAACTTGACAATAGTTCCGATAGATGAATGTCTTTGGGATCCAATTGAGCACCTGTGGCAAGACATTTACTGGATTCTAACTTGTGGTCATAATAATGTGACTCAACTGTGTGCTCTTACCTGTCATAATAAATCCTTACCAGTTATCCAATAATATCGTGCTTTATTAAAAAAAATCTGATACAAATTGCAACTAAAATGGATGAAATTTTACATCAAACGAAATCCAAAATCATACTTTCCTTTAGCATCTATGGTATTGTTTGTTTTTGCTGTACTTGAACTCTTGGATAGAGATGAGCAAACCCTAAAACTTTCGAGTCGAATCTCGAATTCTGAGAAGTTCAGAATTTTGAGATGTTCGCTTCGAAGTTTGAGTCGAACTAGAACCAAACTTCGAACCCCATTAAAGTCAATGGGAGAAGATGTTCAGGTTAATTTTTATACCGATACAGGTGAGGAGAAGCTGTAATTCCATAACAGTAAACTGGATACATGGAACAACTTAGTGAAGAAAATTTGGCTCTGTCACAGAAAAAAATGGAGAGGCTAAAATACTTCATTTATTTCAATGATTAACTGAAAAGATGAGGAGAAGGCAGCATAGCTATAGGAGGTGCAGCGGTAGCAGCTGCTATTGGGCCCCTTTGACACATAAGGAGATGCCAGTATTGGAAATGGCACATGGTAACTGGCGGGAGCCCCATTTCACTTTTTGCACCAGGGACCAAGCATTTCAATTTACGCCTCTGCAGGCTGGACTAGACTAGATGGCAGTACCATTGGTAGCAGCGAGAGCATGGCAATGGTGAACAATGATGTTCCAGTTCGACAAGATTAGATGGCAGTACTATTGGTGGCAGCGAGAACATACCAATGAGGAACATGGAGATACCGGTTCGACAACATTAGGCAGCAGTACCATTGGTTGCAGCGAAAACATGCCAATAGGGAACAGCCAGGTTCAGGTTCAACTTGATTAGACACCATAAAGCAGCCATCCTTCTGTGTCGAAGATGTGGAAGCATAAGAAACACTTTTACCCCAACCATCCCAAAACTAAAAGCCTGAATGTTAGCATTGCCTGGCTGTTGGCCTTGGAAATATTGCCTTTCCGCCTGGTGGGTGCAGATGGGTTCCACCATATCATGGCCCTGGCATAGCCTCAATATCAGATGCCGAGCAGGCATTTCTTTGTCCCTGCCTTGGCCTTCCACGTTGCAGAAAAGATCTCCAGTGCATTGGCTGCATCTGTGTCCACCAAAGTCCATCTCACTATAGACACTGCAAATGGCATTCACCAGTAAATACAGTGACATACATATAACAGGGTCATGTGATTTAGCAGCCAGTGAGATCCCTACACCTTCAGTGGTAACGTTTTTGACCCCGCTCTGTGCTCTGCACTGATTGGATGGCCGCCAAAAGTGCAGGAAGCAGTTGAAAGTGAAACTAAAAATGGCACGTCGAACGCACATGTCGAACTCGAATTTTAATCGAACATACCGTAAAAAGCTCGGATTAGCTCGAGTTCTAAAAAATCATAAAGCTCTACTCGAATTTAAAGGGGTTGTCTCAATACATTGATTCATTCTACCTCAGTCCTGTTTTCTTGGCTTCATTTTGAATTCAGGGGCATTTACTGGCTTCTACTAGGCTACAGTAGAAGGCAGGTCTGTAGCTATAGCAAAACCAATTGGGCAGCCTATCAGGAGAGATCACAAAGATTTGGGACATAAATTTTGGGGGCCCGGGGGAGTCCGAAGCAGCCCATACAAGATGGGTTATCTAGGAATAGGTAGGACACTGTTAATTGACATATAGGGCGACATGTATGAATCTCGGCACTTCGGATCGCACATTTTCGAGCACTTGAACATGAATGCTGCGCCTCATGTATTGCCCCCAAGGGGCGGGTCATACATGGATGCAAAATCCAAACCCGGGGCCCCGACAGTTGTTGAAAGGGGCAGTGCGGGACTTTGGCGCAGTGCGGGACGCGCCTTTAAAAGTATTCCCAATTTGAGCAGGGGTGGATAAGAGCATAAAACATTAAAAATTTTTAGTGAATAGCAAAAAAAGTTGTTTTTTAAAATGAAATTAATGAATAAGAGAAAAAAAAAAGCTATTAAAAACGAAATTTAAATGTAGTAAAAAAATGGATCATTAAAAAATAAAGTGAAAATTATAAAGACTCTTTAAGGAAATTTTAAATTTTTCAGCTTTCACTCCTTTAGGCATGGAGAGAAAACAAAAAAAATTTTTTTTTATTTTGGTGTAAAACCCTTTCCCGAAAAAAAAGCTCAAAACCCTTTAAAAAAAAATAAATAAAAACACTAAAAAAAAAAATCAATAACGGCGGCCAAAAATCAGGAATTTTTTATATTTAAAAATTGCCGGGGGAAAAACAGTAATTTTAAATTTTGTTAAACACTTTCAATTGGGGCAGCAGAAAATCGCCCAAACAGAATAAAAAGCAACAGTGAAACCCTTATAAGCTTTTGGAAAGTAATTTACCAATCAATGAAAAAGGCGGGACAGTTTAAAATTTCAAGTAAAAAAAGGGAGAAAAAAGCTGATTGGTTGAAAATCCGGGGGCTTGGCCTTTTCCCGGGGAAATCAGAGAGTGAGCTAAATTTGTTTCCCCTTGGGAGTCTTGAAGGAAGGGGGCACTGAAAAACCAGCCCCCGTGGGCATGGGGTAAAAGTAAAAAAAATAAAATTTTTTTAAGGGGTAAAACTTTCCCTTTTAAAAAAAAGCCCCCCAACCTTTTTATAAAAAATACATCAATCAAATCAATAAAAAAACGCATTTTTTCCGCCCCCGGCTCAACTCAGGTATAGGGATATTAGAAAAATTAAAGGGAAATACGTAATTTAAAAATTTTGTAAGCACTTCTCCCTTGGGGCGGGGAGAAACCCGCCAATCAGAATTTGGGCGGGCAGTACCCATTATAACCCATGGCCCGGGAAATATTTTACCCAAACAAATGAAAAGGCGGGGCCGTTCAAAATACAGTAAAAAAAGGGGAAAAAAAAAAAAATCCCCGATTGGTTTAGCTATGGGAAGGGTTGGATATCCCGGGGCCAAACAAGCGGGGAGCTACTTTGTTTCATTTTTAGTCTATGGGGGGGATCGGGGGGGGCAATCTTCACTGCAAAATTGAAAATTGTATACAATCATGCAAAACGCGCCCCATTCCCTGACATGGGATATTCCTGACTTCCCCCTTTAGTTTCAAAATAAACAAATATTTATTTGGGTAAAACTTTTTAACAAATTTCTTCATTTTTTTGTATCAAAAAATAAACCCAAATTTAAAACTGTAGCAGTGGTTTTCTTGGTTTCAGTATAGAAAAAGGTGGCCCCATAGTCCTTATATTTCCTTTAAAGGTTTGTTTTTAGTGCCTCCCCGGGGATAAACTTCTCCCGCGTCCCACTTTGGAGCGAGCAAGTGGACAGGCGGGCATCAGACGCGCATGCGCGCGACGTTTCGGGAGAATCCCTCCCCCTTTCGACTGAATATTTGTTTATGTTGAGATCGGGGCAATGAAATCTCGGCTCTCAGCTCCCTGCGGCATGGAGTATGATTAAAAAAAATAGTTTTTATTAGGTGTAAAATATTATCTGAAAAAGAGCTGAAACCTTCTATAAACATACATCGATCAAATTCCTAACAACGCGTTTGTCGCTGAGACTGCCGCTATATCAGGAATTGCAATATTGTAAATTGCCGGGAAATACAGTAATTCAAATTCTGTAAGCGCTTCTTACAGAATAGAGCGACAGTGAACCATTATAACCTAGGGGAAAGTATATGACCAATCAAATGAAAAGCAGACGGGTTAAAAAATACAGTGAAAAAGGGCAGAAAAAGAGCTGATTGGTTTTGAGACCAGGCGGCAGATATGAATCCACCAATCATATGTAGTGCATCTATTTTAAGTGGAGCAAGAAGGGCGCGATAGAAGGGCACCCTAAAAGTTATCACTGTTTATGGGAAATATTCTAGTACTGTGATTGGTTGGGGGAATAGGGCTCGTCCTGCTTAGCCAATCAGCGGTGAGCTACTTATCTCATAGAGTTTTTATGGGGAAAAGAAATGCAGAGCGAGCTCTGTTGGGGATTGGCTTTAAATTAAAAAGGCACGGTTATTTGGGCCAATGGCAGAGCGATCGTCCCCTCTTATGGTTTTCTAATGCAATCTATATAAAACTTTCATGGCAGAAATAAAAAGATAAGACTCACAAAGTTGTGCCGATCTCTATATAAAATGAACAATAATATGGGTGTAACGAAAAAAAAACTAATAAATATTAATTCAATAAATTAATTTTTAATTCTTACATTTTGTTAGCCCCATGTTATTGATCATTGGCTAACGAAATTAAAGAAATAAAAATGAATTTATTGAATGGGTTATAATGGGTCACTGTCGCTCCTATTCTGATTGGCTGGTTTATGCCGACCAATGAGAAGAGCTTACAGAATTTGAATTACTGTATTTCCCGGCAATTTTCTATATCACAAGTCTTGATGTAGCGCCGGAGACGGCGACTAATGCATTGTTAGTGATTTTTATTTGTTTTTTTTTAGAAGTTTTGAGCTCTTTTCAAAAATTTTTTTAACCTTTTTTAAAAAGATTTTAATAAAAATAAATGTCAGGGTGAAAAGTTGGGGTACGGGTTTGGGGGGGTTTGGAATGGGGAAATTTTGTTTAATTAGTTTGGGGGGGCCTTAAAACTTCGCCTTCCCCGGGCTCTTTTAAAGACCAGATTCAACTAGTCTGCCTGCCCGAGTTTTCCCGGCGCTGAAATTTTTTTCCTCACTTTGCCGCCCCATTCATGCATTTTTTGGGACTTTTCCCAAAATTTGGCCGCGTCCCCCCCCCGAACCCCCCAAAACATCGTCCCCCATTGCCCCCCCTTTCATTTTTGGGGGCGCATCCGAAAGTGGGGGAAGGCGCGCCTAAAAACCAGCATCACTGGCCCCACAGGGGATTTGGATCGGTGAGGCCCCGTTTTCCCCCAGAAAACAGGCGCAACTCCCATCATAACATGCCCGCCCCAAATGTTTTTGTTTTTGCAAATCTTTAACAAAAAACAATCCTTACAGTAGAAAAACCCCCTTTTAACTTTTCCCCAAATTTGGTTCGATCAAAAATTTTTGCACTAAAACCCATTAACAAAATTTATAAAACAGCAAAAACTGAAAAACCCAAATTTGAGAATTTAATCAGAATCAGACAGAAGAATTTGCACTCAATGAGCTTAGAATCTACATGCAATTAACATTTTAAAACATTTATATTTAAAAAATTGTTTAAAACAACAGGGAAAAATATGGGGGAAAATAAAAACAAAACCAAATATAAAGGAAACATTTATTCAAGTTATTAAAAACCTTATACACTCACCGGCCACTTTATTAGGAAAACCACCATGCAGAAAAGGGGGTTGGACCCCCTTTTCCTTCAAAAAAACCCTCAATTCTTCGGGGCAAAGTTTCCACAAGGGGGTTGAAAACGGGGCCCCAATTTGGGTTTCCAAGGGGCCCAAAGATTGCCAAAAAAATTTTCCCCAACCCCTTTCACCCACCACCCCCAAAGCCTGAACCGTTGATACAAGGCGGGAGGGATCCATGCTTTCATTTTGTTGAACCCCAAAATTCTACCCTCCCCAAACCAATGTCGCAGCAGAAATCGAGACCATCAACCAGGCAACATTTTTCCAATCTTCTATTTCCCAAAATTTCCCGATGAGTTTGGGGAAAAAAAATTGGACCCCTAAATTTTCCTGTTCTTAGCTAAAAGGGAGTGGCACCCGGTGTGGTCTTCTCCCTGTTTGTACCCCATCACCCAAATTTCGCCGAAACGTGCGTTCAAAGATGCTCTTTTTCCAAAACTTTTTTGGGAACGGGTGGCTATTTAGTCACTTTTTCCTTTCTATAAAGCTCGAAACCATTTCGGCCCATTCCTCCTTTACCTTTTGGAAATCAACAAGGCTTTCTGCCCACGGACTCCGCTAAACTGATTTTTTTTTTTTTTCGGACCATTCTCTGAAAACCCAAAAAGAAAATGGTTGTGCGTAAAAACCCCGGGAATCGGGCATTTCTAAAAATACTCGGGACCACCCTTCGGGGCACCAACAATCATGCCACTTTCAAATGCACCCCAAATAAACCTTTCTTTCCCCATACTGATCCCGGGTTTGAACTGCAGGAGATTGTCTTACCATGTCTACATGCCTAAATGCACGGATTTCCCGGCCATGGGGTTTTGGGCTGATTAGAAATTAAGTTTTAAATGACATTGGAAAAAGGTGTACCAAAAAAAGGGCCGTGATGTAATATTCAATTTAATAGGGGAAAAGGGGCCCAAATTTTAATTTTAATTGCTTGTATGAGCACTGCAGTTATATTAAAGTTTATATCTTTAATCGCAATAAATTTTGTAGCAGAGTACAAGGTACTGCAGCTCTGTCCTATTTAAGTGAACTGGAGCCTTGCAGTACATTGTATCACTGCTACTAAAAGTACAGTGACTGCAACTACAAGAATTTTAAGCATTGAAGTGGGTCAGTGCTTTTAAAAAGTGATCAACCCTTTTGTCAGGGGTTAATTGGGGGTCTGGGCCAAAAAAAACTGCAGGGTGGTAAATTTTTTGGGGGGGAAGAACCAAAATCCAAAATTAACTTTTTATCCTGATAGAAACCCAATTTTCCCCGATGATTTAAGATGGGCGAAATTTTTCCCAAAAATTAAAATTCATTTACTTTTGCCCCAATTTTTCCCTCAAAATTTGTTTCCCGGGCCGAATTTCTTTCCCCCGAATCCCCCTTAAAAACAGCTATTTTCCAAACCCCACAAACCTTTAAAGGGGGCTGTAGAAAGTTTTTGGGCCAAAGCTTAAATATCAGAGGATTGGGTTTGGGTCTTCATAAAAATGTTTTTTTTTTGGGGAAGACACGCAATGAACCCCCGCCGCTCTTAAATCGTTCACATAAAATTTCCTGACAATTTAAAAGGGGGAAAAATACCAAAAAAACCCCCAAACGGAATTAGCCTGATAAAGTCATGCCAGCGAAAACTGGAAAAAAAAAGCCCGAGGCTCCCGGGGGCAACAATTTGTGACAATTGGAGGGGACGGGCGGCAGCCACAGCGCATGGGGGTCAGGGAGTGGCCAATGCATTCGGAAGGGGGCAAAAACCCTTTGGGAGGCTACAGATGGGACAATGACAAGAGGGAGGGCACGGGACAGCAGCCTTAGGTCAGACAAGGGGCCCCAAAGACATTCTGGAGGGGGAAAAACAGTAATAGCCCAGAAATGGGACTTTTAAACAGTGTGGGGGTCCCCGGCAACAGCCCGCATGAGGCAGGGCAGTGGCACAATGACCTTCTGAGGTGGAAAAACATTTTAGGGCCCCAAGGGGAAAAAATACACAGTGTGCAGGGCACGCCCGCCCGCAGCAAAGAGGTCCCGGCAGGGGCAGTTGGGCCAAAAAAAGACATTCGGGGGGTGGCTAAAACCCAAAATAGGGCCCCAAGGGGGCAAAAAATGACAAGATGGGGGTCCCCAAAAGCAGCCACAGCAGCAGGGAATGAGGTCAGGGATGGCACAATCCCCATTTTGAGGGGCAAAAAAGTAGTAGGCCAAAGAGGGACAAAGGGCACAGTATGGAGGGGAAAGGGAGCAAACAGCATGAGGTCAAGGGAAAATGGGCCCCAAAGACAATTTTTGGAGTTTGGGAAAAATAGTAGCCCCAGAGTGGCACAAAGACCCCAGTGTGCAGGTCCCACACAGCAGCATGAGGTCAGGCCCGTGCCCAAAACATTCTGGAGGTGGTAAAAAGGGGTAGCCACAGATGGGACAAATTTAATGAAGTGGAGGTCACCAAAAAGCACCACAGCACAGCATAGGTCAGGGGAGTGGCACAATTTACATTCTGGGGTTGGGAAAAAGAAATAGCCACAGAGTGGGGCCCCAAAGAAAGAACGGAGTTTCCCCGGGGGCAGCAGCATGAGGTCAGGGATGGCACAATTACATTTTAAAAAAGGGCAAAACAGTATAGGCCAAAAGAGTGGCACAAAGGGCACATGGGAGGGCACGACAAACAGGGAACAGCATGAGGTCAAAAAATAAAAAAGGGGACCCAAATTAAAATTTTGGGGGTTTCAAAAAAAGGAGTAGGCCACAGAGTGGCACAATGAAAAAGATTTAGGGGAAGGGCGGGGGGACAACCGCATGAGGGCAAGAGTGGACAATGACAAAAGTGGGAGGGGACCGCAGCAACATCAGCAGAGGTCAGAAAAGTGGGACAAGACACAGTTGATGTCCGGGACCAGCAACAGCAAACAGCAGCATGAGGTTTATAATTGGCACAATGACAGAGTGTTTTAGGGGTTTGGGAATACCAAGTCCCCGGTAAAGAATTTTGGGAGGGAGATGGAGAAAGGTTTTATAATTGTGGCAAACAGGTTGGGGGGGGGTATCCAAAAAAAAGGTTGGGGGGGGCAGGGGAGTTTGAACCAAAACGACCCTAACCCTTTTTTGTTTGGAAAACCGGCCGATCCAACCCCCCTATTCACCTTGACAAAAACCCGTCGAAACCCCATTTTCCCGTGGGCAAGCGGGGTTTTCCCCTTGGGGAACGATGGCCCCCCCCCCGCACGAACAACCCCCCCCTGATCCACAAAAAAACTGGCCCGCAACAGCTTCTCCACTGCAAAACCGGGAAGTTTTTGGGGGCCCCCCATCCAGTTTTGGTTTTCCCAGTAAACCCAACAGAATTTTTTTCTGGGGTTGGGAAGGGGTGGCTTTCCCAAAAGGGCCCCCACCTGTTGGTTCAAGGGGCTGGGTCCAGGCCTCGCTGCGCCCGCTAGGGGACTGGCCCCCCCTCACTAGGCGGGGGGAAAGGGAACTGCCCCATCATGACCCGACTTAGGGTTTCTGCTGATTGGAGCTGGTACTTGGCTCCTAACCCCCCCCCCCCCCAAAACGTGAGCGCCCAGGAACCCCCCCGGTTTTGACCTTTCAGAGGAGGGGCATGCCGTTTCATAGGGAAACGGGCCCAAATGACTACGGAGGATTTCCCTAAAAGTAATTTTAGTCTGTCCTCCCCCTCAATACCTGGGGAAAAAGGGCCCCCCAATTTTTGGGCCCCCGTAGCGGGGGCCAAAAAGTGGAAAAGCCAGAAATCATCCCCCCTTGCCCATTCGACTATTCGATCCCGTCACAGCCAAGGGAAATCACATGCTGCTGCCAAACTTCAAAAAGTGACCCCGAGGGCCCCCCTGCCTCCATCTCCACTGAAACTGCCCCCCCGGTGCCCTTTCGGGGGGTCTCCTCTCTTCCTATCTCCATCTACCTCCTCCAGCTCTCCTCGCCCCCTCTCTTTTCCCCCTGGGTAGAAAATCCACTCATTTCACCAACCAAAGCTTCTGCTCCAATGTCCCCCTCCTCCTCCCCATTTTAGTCCCCCCCGGGCTCATGTGGCCGCGAGATGAATCCCCCACAAACTCCTGTCCCCGTCCAGACAAATTTTTTTAGCATCTGTTTTTAGGACATAAGCATGGGAATTTACTTATTAAACCCGTATCCTGGCACTGCCAAAAAAACCCTGGGGCCCCCTCGAATGGCCTCAAAAAAACGGCAGGTGTCCCCGCTGAGCTTTCCACTGGCTGGGGCATCAAAGTTTTCACAGGGGGTACTCCCGCCCCCTGGAAATCAAAAAATCGTTAAAGGGCCTTTTTTCTGTTCATACAGTCGGTCCAAAAATTTGCAAACCCGGAATTCCAAATGGTGAAACATCGCATATCAATGGGGTTTTTGGGGGAAAGGGCCCTTCTTTCCCGGGGCAAACTCGAGGGGGGGTGTTTCCCGCTTTGTAAAAAATGGTTAAAATGCAACCCCAGTTTCCCGGGCCCTTTTTAAAAACTTTTGAAGGGTCTTTTGGAAAAAATTCAGGGAAACCCTTTTCCAAAAACCAATTGAAAAAAATGCGCCCTTTCAGGGCGCATGGGCCATCCCCCTCGTCAAGGGGGCAACACCATGTTCCCCCCATTTTCCTCCCCCATGGTTCCGATTTTTTCAAATTGGGGCGGAGAAAAACCACACATCATTTCCCTTTCGCATGACGCGGAGTAATTCCCCCCCTTTGTGATTCCCTTCCCGGGGCAAACCAGGGGTTTGAACTGCGTGACACCGCTGTGCCCTACCAAAATGTGGGATATGGAACAGTACTTGTGGGGGCTGAATTGGGGGTGGTTTGGGGGAGGAGGAAAGGGACCCTTGGCCAGGGGCCGCAGTTTTTACAACAGGGGAAAAAGCGGGGTCTCCTTCCAAGGTTTTTTTGGTTTCCTGGGGAGAAAACACATTCACCCAGTGGGGCCGTAAAAAGGAAAAGTAAAAGGCCCTGACCGTATTACAGCTCCCCGACTCCGCCTGGGGCCCCCCACCTTATGAAAAACCCCATAAAGGCCCCAAGGAAAATGGCCCACTTTCTGTTTTTAACAAAATTTTTAAATGCTGTACCCTTTTTGGAAAATAATTACGGCTTGGAACTCTCCCCTCCCGGCTCGGCACAAACCATTAAGTTCTCTGAAAGGGGCAGAGTCCCCATTTTGGGAAAAGGAGGGGCGCAGTACCCAAAAAAAATTTTGGGCAAACACATTTAGCTGCTTCACCTTTGGGTGGGTTATCTACTGTTTCTCTTTTCAATCGGGCCCTTCCCGAACCCAAATGGGTGGCGCCATTTAATAACGAGGAGCAGGGCAATTTTGGAACCCCGGGAAAAATGATGTCAAAGAAAACCCGCTCCCTTCCCGCAAGGTGGGGAGCCCTTGACTGGCCCGCAATTGGGGTCGTTTCCCCCTGGCTCTGCTGCAGTGGCCAGATGGACCACCACAAACTGAGCCACTTTTACCCCAGGGCCAAACCGGGTGGTTTACTCGCATGTGTTTGACGCAGGGCTTTTGGTGCCAATGTTAGCTCCCCCCTGGCCAAACCTTTCACATTCTGCCCACAGATTCCCACAAATACCCATATTTTAGCTCCTCCCCCTGTCTTACAAAGAACTTTCCCACAACCCCCCGAGTTTAAAAAAATAAAAAAAAAAAAAAAAAAAAAAAAATTTTAAGCCCAAGCAAAAGCACTTTATTTACTACTACCCCGCCACTTTTCCTCCTGGGGCCCCCTTGGCGCTACTTTTCTTGGGCCTCGCACTGCTGCCTTTTCCACTGACTCACGGCCAAAACAACCCCCCTTGCTGGCTCGTCCCCCTGGGCCTACCCCCGCAAGCTGACGCCCCTTTTTTTCCCCCCCCCCCCCCCCCTTTAAACCCCCAAAGATGAAAGCCCTTTTGGGGGATTTTACCCCGCTCCCAAGTGCTCGGGTACACACACATTTGTGTTTCATCGTTCCCCCCCCTTTTCCCTTTTTTCCCCCCCATCACCGTCCTTTGGGATGCCCAAAGGGGACCCCCCCCACACATACCTCCCATGCCAATCTCCCTCTATACTTTGCCCCTACTGCAAGAACAGTATTGGCCCCCATTTTTTTTTTCGCTGCCAATGTTTTTGGGGACCCGCCCTTCTCAAATTTTTCAAACCTCGCTAATAAATTTGGGGGGCTGAGGCCCCCGACCACAAAGTAATTTTCTGCTGAGGGAAAATGGATGGGGCAGAGGCGGTTGAGGAAAAGGTGAGGGGAGGGGGAGGGGCCCCTGACCCGCTCCCGGCCAATGCCCAAATTAGGGTTGTGTTGACCTTCCCCCCGACTCTGTCTGGGGTTTTCAATGTCATTTTGGGAGGGAAATGGTTGACCTATTTCCCCCCAATCAAAAACCCTTTTGGGGCTGAAAAACACAACCGGGCCCTAGATGACAGCGAAAAGTTCCCGGGCCCCAAAAAAGTGGACCCCTCTTTTTAAAGTCCCCCCCGCTTTTGCCCGCACCGGGCCCCATTCCCGGGAATTTTTTTGCCACTTGCCAAATTTGCAGGTGAATCCTGCCACCCTCTCTGTTTTGACAACTGTTGTTCAAAATGGGACAGACACTGTTTTATGAAGATATCTGTATATGATAAATGTAAAACCCCGTTTTTTTTACTTCCCAAAAGAACCCAGTAACAAGCTTTTGGGAAACCCCTTTTTTTATAAATTGCGCTCCACAAATGGGGCCCGGAAAAATTTTTTCTTGCAGTTCCCTTTTAAAAACCCAAATTTTGTTTTAAATGAATGAAAAAGCAAAAAAAAAGGCCTTTAATTAAACCTTTGGGCATGAAGTATGCCACAGGCAAAATTGCTTCTTTTTGGCGTTTAAAAAGACCTTTTTTTTGTCCCCCCACAACCCAAAACAACGCTTTAAATTTAAACCCCTTGGGTGTAAAATTTCCCCAAAAAAAATTTAAACAGCCAAAAAAATAACCAAAATTTTTAGCTTTACAATGGCGTGTATTTTAAAGCTACACCCAAAAAGAAAAAAAATTGTAAATTAAACCTTTGCTTTTGAATTAAAGCTACAAAAGGGAAAAAAGTCTTTTTTTTTGGGGGTGAAAAAACAGTTTTTTTTGAGGCCCAAAACAGCTAAACAACGCTTAAAATTAAAACCCCTTTTGGGTTAAAATTCCCAAAAAAGGGGCAACCAAAACCAAATAGCTTTGTTTGCTTTTTACAATTTGGGGGTTTTTTACCTACAAAAACAAAAAAAAATTTTTAATTAAAACCCCGCTTGTGAATTATTCTGCAGGAAAAAAAGTCGGGTTTTTGGGGGTGAAAAAACGGTTTTTTTTGAGGCACCAAAAGCAACAAACAAAGGGTTAATTTTAAACCCCCGGAAGTAAATTTCGCAAAAAATTTTTAGCAACCAAAAAACACTAGCTTTGAAACGTTTTTAAAAATGGCGTTTTTTTTACACAAAACAATAAGAAAAAATTTTTAATTAACCTTTGCTTATGAAAATTTTGGCCCACAGGAAAAATGTATTTTTTGGGGGTGAAAAAAATGGTTTATTTTTTAGGGGAAAACCCCAGCACTTTAAAAAACGCTTTAAATTTAACCCCCGGTGTAAAATTTTTCCAAAAATTTTAGCAACTACAAACTCCAAACTTTGTAGCGTGTTTACAATGGGGTGTTTTTTTTACCCTAAAAACCCAAAGAGAAAAAAATTGTAATTAACCTTTTCCTTTTGGGGAACTATGGGTACAGAAAAAAAAAGGGCTTTTTTGGGGTAAAAAAGATTTGGTTTTTTTTTGAAGGGGCCCCCAGCACTAAAAAAAACCTTAATTAAAACCCTTTGGGTTAAATTGGGGCCAAAGAACAGACAACCGTAAACTACTTTCTTTTTAACGGTTTTTAAATGGCGTTTTTTATACCCTACACCCCAAAAAAAAGGGAAATTTTAATTTTTAAAAACCTTCCCCCCTTTGTGAAAAATTTTCCCGGGGAGGAAAAATGTCAGGGTTTTGGGGAGTTTAAAAAAAAACGGTTTTCAATTTTGGGGCACCATAAAACACTTAAAAAAACCTTTAAATTAACCCCTGGAAAGTAAATTGCCCAAAGAATTTGGAAGCCAACCAAAAAAAAAGAAGTTTTAAAAATTTTTATTGGGAAAAAACACGTTTCTTTAAAAATTTAAAAAAAAAACTGGAACGGGGCTTTAACCCCCTTTGGAAAAAAATTAATTGGTGACAATAGCCAAAATTAAAAGAAAGGGGCTTTCCCGGTTTACCCCACACCCTGGGGAACCTTTCCAAAAACAAATTTAAAAACCCCCCAAAAAAACAAAAATCAAACAAATTTAAAAGAAGGGGAGTCCCTGAGACAAAGCTTTAACACCCCCAAAAAAAAATCGCTGTTTAAAAATTTGGAGTTTTTTCCCGTAAGAGCAGTTTCAAGCCAAACCGGCCGGGGGAAAACACCTTTCCCAAAAGAAAACATACAGGTTTTTAAACAGGATGAGCTCCCAAAAAAACCCCCGACTATTCTGCCCCGGAAAAGGGCCAAAGAAAAATCCCCGGGGCCGGGGCCCCTTTTATTGGCTTTATCCTGCAAAATTTTAAGCAGGGTAAAAAGCCCTTTTTTTCCAACCCCAAGGTTTTTTTTGAAAACCCCAAAGAAACGCCCCTTCTTTGCAAAACCCCCTTTTTACTTCAAAAGCCCCCCAAATTTTTGTTTTAAACCCCCCCGAAGGGGAACCCCTAAATTCGGACCTTCGTTCAAACCCAATTTAAAAATTTTTTTTCCCTGGAAAAAAAAAATTCCCCTAAAAAAGAATTTTTCCCCATTGGGTAAAATGCAAAATTTGTATTCACCAAAATTTTTTGGTTTTACCTTCCCCCCAATAAAAGGCACCCACATAAAAAAACCTTCTTTTAAAATTTAAACCCTTTAAAAACCCAAAAACCAAAAAAGTTGGTTTAAAAATTTTTTTTTGGGGAAACTGTAAAAAAAAAACCATTTTCCTGCAGGCCAAAAAACCCCGATGGGAAAAGAACCCATCCCCATTATATGGTTCCACTTCTTTTAAAGGGGAACCATGGCTCCCCCAAAAAAAACCCTCTGTTTTTTGGGTTTGGAATTTTCTGGGGTTGGTAAAAAAAAGGGTAAAAGGGTTTTAGTTTTTGGGGGACAAAAAACCCTTGTTGACCGAAAAAAAATCAAAAAAACCCCCGTGAAAAATACCCCCAAAAGGGAAAGGCCCGCCGAACCCCCGAAAACCAAACCCCCTGGGAACAAAAAAAGTTAAAAAAAAAAAAAAAAAAACTCCCCCAAATAAAAATATTTAAAAAATACTCCCCCAAAACCCAACCCTTAAAAAACCTTTTATTAAAAACCAAAAAAAAAAGGAACCCCAAGCAGGGGGGCGACATAGCCCCAACAAAACAAATTCCCCCAAAATTTTGTATGGTGGGCCCTGCGGGCCCCCTTCCCGGGTCGCGGGGGCACCCGGGGCCGGTTGGGCCCCCGGGTTCCCTTTACTACTTTTCCCAGAAAAATTTAAATTGGCCATGTGCAAAACCCTTAAATTTCCCAAATTAAAAGGTCACTGCCCTTAAAATTTTTGCCCTTTTTTCCCTATCCTGGGGTGTTGCCTTTTATTTTTTAGTGCCATTTAACCCAATGAGAAAAACGTTACCACCTTTTTTTTCCTGGGCTTACCGTGTACCCCTTTCCCTTTGCTTCCGTTCCCCCGGCCCCCCCCATCTTCCCCCCTGCCCGACCCCCCAGGGCCTGTTTCCCGACCAAACCTTTTTGGGGCCCGCCTGCCCGATTTTTTAATTTTTTTTTGGGGTCCCACTAGACCGCCCCAGATTCGCACCCCGTTTTAAAAAAATTGGGGGGGGGGGGGGGGGGGGGGGGGGGGGGGGGTCTTTTGGGAACGACCCCGGTAAACTCCCAAACCGGGACAAAGTTCCCTTTCCCCTTTGCGCGTTCTCAAGGGTTTAAAAACCGGGGAAACCTTAAATTAGGTTTTCCTTCCCCCGGGGGGCTTAACATTCCCCCGCGTGGGGGCCCCCGGGGATCCCACCTAAAATTTCCGGGAAATTGGACAGCCCAAAACCGGGGGCCCTGGGGGTCCCCCCCCCCAAGGGTTCCCCCCTGCGGTTTTTCCCGCTGCCTCAAACCCCCATTTGTTTCAAGCAAATCCCCCCAAAAAACCCCCGCCCCCAAGCCCCCAAAATCAAAACCACCCCCCCTTCCCCCCTGGATGGGAAGCCCAAAGGCTTCCCTTTTCCCCCCCTCCTTTACCAAAAACCCCCCCTTCCCCTTGCGGGGGGTCCCAATTTCTTTCCCCCCCGGAAATTTTCCCCTCCAAACCCGGTTTGGTTTCCCCCAAAAAGGGTTTTCCTTTCTAGCTATTTCCCCCACCAAATTTTGATTTGGGAACCCCCCCCCCCCAAAAAAAACTGCAAGGGCTTTAAATTCACCCCAATGCCCCCCTGCAAATTGAGTTAAAAAGGGGAAAAAACCCAATTTTTCCCTACCAAAGGGGCTTTGGGTTTGGGGTTTCCCTGAAAAGGGGCCTTTCTTTTTTTCCCCCCGGAAAGCCCCCCGGCCTGGGCTACCCCCCCTCTGGGGCCGGGGCAATCCGGGCACAGGCAAACCCTTTCTTTTTCCCCCCACCCCGGTTTTTCAAAGGGGCGTTTTTCGAGGAACCCCTCCCGGGCTTCGGCTGGGGCCGGGGGACCCCGGGGGCCCTTTTCAAAAACTGCCCAAGGGACCCCATCGTAGGTGATTAAAGCCTTAAAAAATTTTTTCCCCCATTTGGGCCTCCATAATCGGGAAGAAGGGGGCCCTTGACGCCACCCTTAAAAGGGGCCTTTTCCCCCGCGCAAGGGTTGCTCAAAACCGCCCCCAATTTTCCCTTCTTCCCTTTGAATGACCCCTTAAAAATCCCCTGGGCCCCTTGAATTTACATCCTTTTCTCGGGCCGCCAAGGGAAACTCCCGGGAGGGGAAAAAGGGGCCAAGGGTTTGACCCCCTCGTCTTCCCCGGCTGGCCCCCGTAATTTTAAAGGCCGCCTCAGTTTGCCCTCCCCCCTGGCCCCCGAAAGCGGATTTATTCCGGGCCCCCCTGTCAAAAACTGGGGGTCCCCCCCAAACCCCATTTAAAAATCCCTTTGCCTTGTCCCGTTTCCACCCCCAAAACCCCCGCCGAACCCCCCACTCCTGGCCCCTAGCGGCCCGGGGAAAAGGGCCCAAACCCAGTGCTAAGGAAAAGGGTCCCTATTTTTTTAGGCAAGCCCTCCCCCTCGCCTACCATGGGCCCCCTGATCGTCGGCACTTGGGGCCCAAGGCCCAGTTTCCCCGGCAAATTTTCTTTCCCCGGGCTCTTTTTGGGGGTGGCCGGAAAAAATCCCCCGGGCCTGCCACTGGTGTCCCCCCGCATAACCCCCCTGGGGAACCCCTGGAAAGCCCCAACCCATTTTCCCCCCCGGAAAGGGGGGGAATTCTCAAGGGGGCCAAATTTTGGGTTCCCCAAAATTAGGGCCCCCGGGCCACAAGGGAGGGGTTTTCTGCATAAGGAGAGCCTTTCCTTTCGAACTTTAAAACCCACCCCTTTTCCCCCGGCCCTCCTCGCCCCTTCTCCTGGTCCCCGTGGGCTGCAAAAAGCCACGCTCCCCCGTGCTCGGGTTGGGGACCGAAGTCCGGATTGGGGTTCGTGGGAGGCCCCCGGGGGGTTTTGGGGGCCCTTCGCCCGGCTTTCCCCCTTCCGGGGTGGGCTAAAGCCCCCCCTGAAGGCCTTCCTGCAAACCCTACCAACCTTTCGCCAAATGTCTTCCCCGAGAAAACAAGCTGGAAACCCTTTTTCCCCCCCAAAACGCCCAAAACGACTGTCCATTGATCTTTTTGGGCCCCGGGGCGTCTCCTTTTAGTGGGCCCGGGTTTTTCCCCCTTTTCAATACCTGAGACCTTGGGAAAGTCTACATTATCAAGGAAATCCCCAAGGGGGGTTTTTCCCAAGCCTCCTTTTCCAGCTGGGGGGCCCCCTTTTTTCCTCGGGCTAAAAGGGCGGAAACCTGTGTCCCTTGCCCTAGACAACGAAGGCCCAACAAGATCACGGTAAAGAACCGCAAAACCCCTGCCCTTTTATCACCGGGAAATTTTTTGGGCCGCTACGAGGTTCCAAGGTTTTTTTACAAACTGACCTCAGGGGCTTATAAACCCCATTTACGGGAAAAAACGTGAGGGGGACAATGGAAGGCCCTTTCCAACCCCCGCGCGGGGACCTTTTTATTTCCTGGTCATTTTCCCTTCGGCTCTGCCCCTGCCCCGGGCCGTCTTCCAAGGGGTTTTTTCAATGAAAAATCTTTCCCGGGCCTCCGTACACATGGGGGGGGGTTTTGGGGACCCTTTAAAGACATTTTTTGGGTTTTTTCCCCCACCCTTTAATCCCTCAAGTTCCCCCGTGCGCCACGTCCTCCCGACGCAAAAAGGGCCCCAAAGCCTCCATTGGGCCCAAAATTAGAAATGCCCTTTTATCAGCAAGCCAAACCCTTTCCTCGGGTACATCATTTTTTGACAAGGGCCCCCCCGATGGGACCCAAACAAGTTTTTTCTGCCCCCCTCCCGGGGGCCAAAACCCCCTGGGTCCCCGACCCCTACAAATTTCCCGGGGTTCGCCAACTATTACAGGCAATTTAAACCACATTTTTCCTCCTGGTATCCCCAAAGGGCTTTTAACCAAAAAAACGCAAATCCTAACTCCCGGCCAAACCAGGGGGGGGGAAAGCCCCTTTTCCCCTAAGTTAAAATGTTTTCCTTCGCCCCTGGGGCCAGTTTTCTCTTGGAATCGGCCAGGTACTGAAAAACCATTTTTTTTCAGGTCGACCCTCCCTCGGGGGGGGCCGGGGCCCCTACTCTCCCAAAAAGGGCCCAAAGGCAAAACCCCCCACTTGCGGGTTCTTTTCTAAAAGTTTTTTTTCCCCTGCTGAAAGGAACTATCTACGGCGACCGTGTTTGCGGGCCCATCAACGGCACTGGAAGAAGGAGATTTCCTTGGGGGGGAAAACTCCAAAAAATTGGGAATCTCGCTGAGAACAAAAGTGACTTTTGATCCTATTTGTGTTGACGTTTTGGTTGGCTACAGTCGATCGTAGTCATAGTGGGGGCCCTATCGAAAGGGTTTTTTCGATAGTGACATCGTTATGAGCATTCCCATTAAAGCTATGGGAGAGCAACAACACCTTCATTTTACACCAAAAAAGGGGGAAAAACGAAATTAACATCCCAACATCAAAGGGGTGTTAATCTTGGGCAACACACTTATTTTTAAAAACACAAAAAAAAAGTCACAGACCATTCACATCCCTGTTTTGTACCACACACCCCCAAACCTTCATACCCCCCAAAAAAAAATGCCCGAAAAAAAATTTTTAACCCCCATTTTTAAAAAGAACTGGGCATTGATAAACCTGTCCGGCCAAACATGAGCCCCCAAACCTCAGACCCCCAATTTAAAAAGTGCCGGAAAAAGGAGTCTTTCAACCACCATTTTTTTTTACCTGTACTTTTACTTTACCTGTCCTGGGCCCCCAGCAAAACCCCCCAAAACCCGCATGGGCCCCCACATTTTAAAAAAAGCCGGAAAAAGGAGTCTTTCAACCACCTTTTTTTTGAACTGGAAAATTTAGAAATTCCTGTGCCACGCATCCCCCGGGCCGGGGTTACAGTGGGTGCGGGGGAAGCCCAGGCGGGGTCCCATCTATTAACACGCAGGTTAAAATGCCCTGATGACGCACAAAAAAACTGTCGTGCTGAAGCAGAGTGCGGAAGGAAGTGTGAAAACCCCACCTTCCTCAAAACACAGTCAAACCGGGGTACCTTGCCCCCCGTATATGCGGACCAATTGAGTTCCTTGGAAATACTGGGGTTTAAACGCTCCTTTACACCCAGGTCCCTTTTGTTTGGCATTTTTTTTCTCATTTTCCCAAACGTGCGGGGGAAATTGTTCTGTCTTTGTTCTCTGTCCGTGTCCATACTCCACCCTCTGAAAAAACCTACACGGTCAAGTTTCCCTTTTACCTCCCTTTGGGGGTTTTTTAAAATTTTTTTCTAAAGAAAACAAAACCTTTTTAAAATGGAGGGAAATCCCACCATGTCTTTGTTTATCTTTTTTCATTGTATTAAATGGGTTGTCTCAATACGGGGATTGAAGCATGTTAAAAGATCTTGCAAAAACTTTTCTTTTTTGCAAAATGTGTCCATTAAACATTTCCTACCTTTCCTTTCTGACAGCACCATAAACCCTTGACCACTCTTGACAAAAAAAAGAAAAAATTTTTTGAAAACCCAAATTTTGTTAAAAAAAAAAAAATTTTTTTTAAAAAAAAAATTTTAGAAAAAACCTTTTTGGGGGAAAAATAGCTGCATGCCAGCAAAATGCCCCCCAAAAATTCAAAAAAAGCCCCATGAGCCATTTTTGAAAATTGGAAGAAAAAATTCAAATGAAACAACATTTTTTTTAAAATAGGACCTGTAATTGCGCTTTTCAAAGCAGCATCCCAAAAAATTTTAAAAAACTTCTCAGCCATGTTAAAATTGTGAGGAAAAAAGCCACTTAAAAGCCACATTTCTGTTCCAAAACCATGTATTGCTGTATCTCACACACAGCCCCCAAAAAAAATTTAAATATGATTCTCAGCCACTGTAAAAAATTTGGGGGGAGAAATCCATTTAAAAGGGCCACATTTCTGTTCCAAAGACCAAAAATTGCTGTATCTCACACTACATGCCCCCAAAAAATTAAAATATGATTTCCAGCACTTTAAAAATTGTGAGGGAGAAAGGGCCATTTAAACCCCACATTTTTTTTCCCAAAAGGGACCAAATTTAATAGTGTATCCTACAGCAACATACCTCAAAACCATTGACAATGCAAAAACTTTTTAAAGAAAATGAAAATAAACGGTGTTTTCGAAACCTTGCTGTCTTTTACATCCCTCACAAAAAAAAAGAAAAAAAAGGGAAAAGAAATAAAAAGCAGAAAAAAATGACTTTAAAAAAAAAAAAAAAAATTTTCAAAGGACCCTTTCTGTTTGAAAAGGGGAAATTTAAGTAGACTGGGGAAATAATCGGTACCTCGGGAATTGGGGCCACAACATATCAGGATCCATGCCTACTCATCTTTAGAAAGTCAAAAAGATCCCCATTATTGGGGAAACCATGCGTTTTTTCTGTAATGACACCTCCCCTGTGGGGAAGTCCCCTCAGATAGACGCGGCTGCTGGGGAGGACAAAACCTCTATGGCGTGACGACCAAACTCGGACCATTTTGTCCATTTTTGGGTACCCAAATCTATTGGGTCCGGGAAACATGCAAAAACATCGGGGTTTTAGACGCAGAACGTCACCATGATCTTTAAATATCTTGTTTTGGGTGGTCCCGGGATTGCATGCGTTTTGAGGTGGTAAAAAAAAGATTGCCAGAGTCACCCATTTTGGCTTCCGCCACCTTGCCCTGCTGTGCCTACGCCTACTTGGGACTCTACCTGTCACGTCGCTGATTTGTTCCACCCTGACATTTGGGGGAAAGTGAAGCAACCAACAAGTCCCCCCCCGTTATCAATACAAGGTCTCCATTTTCCCAATTTTACTCTCTATTTGGGGGGGGGGAAGGAAAATGCTGATTTTTGTTTTGTACCGGGATCCCGGGGGGGTGGCCACCCGAACCGTTTTTTCATTTTGATGGCCTTAAGCAGGATCGTTGGAGGAAATAGCATCCAACACTAGGAAAGATGGGGCCTTTATTTCCCAACCTCTGGGTCAGGGCAAGCAAAAGACTTCCTCATCTTCCTCCCCGCCCAAATTCCCCCCAACCCCTTTCCAAGGGGAGGGACGTCGGTAACATCGGGGAAACCTCCTCCTCCGTTGCCCCGGCAACAGCTTCAAACAGCCCTACTTGCCCAGATATGCACCCGAAGCGTGCCCACCTTGCACTAGCCGGGCCCCGGGAAACCCCGCCTAAAGAAAAGATAAATTTTGAAACGCGGCCCTTTTGGGGTTTACGGGGAAAAGGGTCCGTGTCCCTCTGTGTCCGTCCCTCCTCCGTCGCTGGGGGGACCTGTTGTTTCAATTGCCCAACGATCGTCTCCAGAACTAAGATCACCACCAATGCTCATGCATACAAGGGCATTGTCCCACTGACCATTTTTGTGGCTTCTATCAAAACTACCTGGAGAGGATGGTGCAGAGCTCTTTCACCTCCTCCACTCTCGTGTTCAAACACCCCGAGGTCCTTACCGCTGCTTGTCAACGCCATTGTCCACTTTCGGTAGCTGCGTATGCATTGCCTGCTCCCGTCACATCGCTGGAGCATGTGTAGGGTGGAATTCCAGCGTTTGCCACCAACAATGAGAAAACGTTGACGTGGGAGGTATCGATCTGACGCTGCAACGCACCAGGCGGGAACGAAGCCATGTGTGCGAACGCGAAAGTGCGAACTCAGACCTCGAGCCTTCTTCTTCAGCATGCAGGTTCAGACCCGGGTTACTCTTTAGGAAATTTCCTGGACACAAGGTTCATGACATGTGCCAGGCAAGGATGACTCTCCAGCCTACCGATCTTAAGGGCGGCCCAGCAATTTCGCCCGATACATGCACGCACAACCACCTTGCCTGGCAAAAGGTTCTTTCACCCATGCCAGTGTCTCGGTCTCGTTGCTTAGAGCCTCCACTACTCCTGACCTGTGTTTGTGACGTCTCCCAATGCAGATTAATTTCAACACGGCCTGGTGCTCTGGCACGATGATGCCACCAGAGGACTTAGAGGGGAAAGAGCCCCACCATCCCTGCGGTATTGAAGATCGTGCCGCCGAGGTCCTGAGAGCCACCGTCCCCCCAAGACATCCACCCAGCTCACCCAGTGAGCTGACCCACAGAGATATAGCGCCCTTGCCCGTGCTTACTAGGTCCATGTGTCGTGTGAGATGGACTTTTCTATTCCGTGGACACAGATGCATGACAAACTCGGCTTAACATTTTTTAGATGACATACGTGGCTGGACAGGCAGGACGGCTTTTTCTGGCAAAGAAAGAGCCTGCTCGGCATCTGGTCTTGGGGGCAGCGAGGCCTGACGTGGGCGGAACCCATCTGTGTCCCACCATCGGAAAGGCAACATTTCCAAGGCCAAAAGCTGGCAATTGCCGAACATTCAGGACTTTTGGCTTGGGATGGTTTGGGTTAAAGTTTTTCTTCTGCCTTCCCAAACCTGGAAAGACAGAAGGCTGGCTGGCTAGACTGGCCGCTGGTAACGGCGTTGCAGGTCGTCAAACAGGCTGAAGGGAGAAGGGGTAGGAATGGATTCTCTGGTGGTTTCTGGTGGTAGCTACGGGCGACGGTGGAGGCTGAAGCGGAGCTGATCCCTGATCAAGAACTCCATAGAGACATTGAGCAGCTGAGGAATGGCGCATGGAGGTGGCGGAGGAGGAGAGGCGGAGACAGAGGTGTGACAGTGGTTGGAGGCCCGGCGTCGGTCCGGCCTTTTTTGGCCAAGTGTCCCACCTATTTGCAAACTCATGCATTCCGCCTGCAATGAGACTAGACATGTTGGTGGTGTTAACCACTTACAGGGTCTTTTGCCTCTACTTATTGGCGATTAGGCAAAGGCGGGCATGATTACGATACAGCTGGGTGAATCAGAGCTTGCTCAAAGAGGCCCCAGGCTTGAGAGTCCTGGACACTTTTTTTGACGGGCTGATTAGCGAGGAGCGGGATTTGCGCTGAACCCGTGGCTGGGCGGAATCATAGTCATCTGGACTTCTGCGACCGTGCCCTCCTCCTTTTTGTTGGCGGACCCGTATGGACACTACCGCCCATCGTCTTCCTCCTCGTCCCACTGATGAATCCAGATGGATCCGCAATGCGTCATCATCATCCATCATCAACACAGGTTGACTTGGTCCGTCCCTGACTTTCTGCATCCAGAAAGCTGCGGCTAACAAGCAAGGGGCAACTGCAAGGCGTTGGGCGGACCGAGCACCGGGATTTTTGCCGATTGACCGGCTATCCTTCACCTCCTCTGATGGCATCAAAACTGGGACGTCAGAGCAGGCCAGAAAATCAGCCTTGTTGGCCTCTTGATCTTTTAACATGCCTACTGACCCCAACCGCATTTGTCTCAAAGAGGCGAAAAAAAAGTGGTCTTTGCCAGAAAATGGATTATCAACAGTGGTGGATACACGAGTTACATTTGGGCTGCTTCATGTTTGAACAGATGCTATATTCTGATGACGGACATTTTGTGTTTCCGTGACTGCAGGGAACGAGAGTAAGACTGCTAGATGCAGGTTGCATTAAACACTGAAGGACATATTGAGCGACGATGTTGCGTTTTCTTAGATTCACGAGGGCCCTGACCCAAGCGATGACAGCCCTGACGTGTCCCTGCAACTGACGATCCGCTGGCATGCGTGTTTGTCGCCAGCATGGAAGGAGCACCTTCTCTCGTACCTCTAAGCGCCTCCATGTTGCTCAACCCCCCTCGTTGCTCCGCTTACCACCTCATTCCGCTTCAATGTTCCAGAAATATAAAAAATTTGAGAAGGTAGGCATAGTTTTGGAAAGTCCTTAATAAAAAACAGCAAATCACAGCATTCACAAAATCCTCTAATCAAAACAAAATTGCTGGGATTCAAATTAACTGCAAGGAGGTCTAATCAACAAATCTGGACTGGGCAAAAGTCCCAAAAACACGTAACTGTTATGTTTATGATAGATTAAAACTTATTTTTTGCACCTTTCAATTCACCTGTGTTGAATATAGAATTCTGTTTTACAAGATTTTACGTAGATGCTGCGTCAATGACAGTGCTGGGTGCGCAACAGTCCAAAAAACACGTAACTGTTATGTTTTTATATAGATAAACTGTATTTTTTGCACCTTTCAATTCACCTGTTGTTGAATATAGAATTGCTGTTTTAAGATTTACGTAGATGCTCGCGTCAATGACATTGCTGGGTGCGCAACAAGTCAAAAAACACGTAACTGTTATTTTTGGATATAATAAACTGTATTTTTGCACCTATTCATTTCGACCTGTTGTGAATATAGAAGATGCTGTTTTAAGATTTACGTAGATGCTGCGTCAATGAAACCGGTGCATGGGTGGCGCAAAAGTCAAAAAACACGTAACTGTTAAGTTTTGATATAAAAAACATAGTTGTTTATAGCACCTTTCAATCACCCTTGTTAGAATATAGAATTTGCTGTTTTAAAGATTTACGTTATATGCTGCTCAATGAACATTGATGGTCGCAAAAGTCAAAAAATACACGTAACTGTTTATGTTTTGATATAATAAACAGTATGTTTTGCACCTTATAAATTCACCTGTGGTGAATATAGAATTGCTGTTTTAAGATTTACGTAGATGCAGCGTCAATGAACAGTTGCTGGGTGCGCAAAAGTCAAAAAAACACGTAACGTTATGTTTTTGATATATAAACTGTATTTTTTGTCACCTTATCAATTGTACCTGAGGTGAATATAGAATTGCTGTTCTTAAGATTTACGTAGATGCTGCGCTCAATGAACAGTGCTGGGTGCGCAACCAAGTCAAAAAACACGTAACTGTTTATGTTTGATATAATAAACGTATTTTTGTGCACCTTTCATTCACCTGTGGTGAATAAGAATTGCCTGTTTAAGATTTACGTAATGCTGCGCAATGAACAGTGCCGGGGGTGCGCAAAGTCAAAAAACACTAACTGTTATTTTTGAAATAATAAACTGTATTTTTTTGCAACCTTTCAATTCACCTGTGGTAATAATAGAATTTGCTGTGTTTAAGATTTACTTATGATAGCTGCGTCAATGAAAACAGGTGCAGGTTGCGCAAAAGTCAAAAAACACGTAACTGTTATTTGTATTGATAATAAAAAACGGTATTTTTTGCACCTTTCAATTCACCGTGTGTTGAATATAGAACTGGCGTTATTAAGATTTAACTTATGATGCTGCGTCAATGAACTTTGATGGGTTGGCGCAAAGTCAAAAAACACGTAAGCTGTTTATTTTTGATATAATAAAACGTATTTTTGGCACCCTTTCATTCACCTGTGGTGAATATAGAAATGGCTGTTTTTAAGATTACGTAGGATGCTGCGTCATATGAAACATTGATGGGCTGCGCAGAAAGTCAAAAAACCGTTAACTGTTAAGTTTATGATGTAATAAAACGGTATTTTTTTGCACCATTCAATTCACCTGTGGTGAATAACTAATGTGTGTGATTTTAAGATTTACGTAGATGCTGCGTCCAAAAGAACATTCCTGGGTGCGCAAAAGTTCAAAAAACACGTAACTGTTTATGTTTTGATAAAATAACAGTATTTTTTTGCACCCTTTCAATTCCCACTGTGGAGAATATAGAATTGCTGTTTTAAGATTCCGTAGATGCTTGCGTCAATGGAACATGCTGGTGCGCAGAAGTCAAAAAACACGTAACTGTTATTTTTTGATATAATAAACGGTATTTTTTGCACCTTTCAATTCACCTGTGGTGAATAAGAATTGTCTGTTTTAAGATTTACGTTAGATGCGCCGTCAAGAACAGTGCTGGGGGGATTGGGGGGGGGGGGGGGGGGGGGGGGGGGTCCCCCGCAAAAGTTAAAAAACACGTAACTGTTATGTTTTGATATAATAAACTGTATTTTTTGCACCTTTCAATTCGACCTGTGGTAATATAGAATTGCTGTTTTAAAAATGATAACTTAGATAGCTGCTTGCTTCAATGAACAGTGCTGGTGCGCAAAAGTCAAAAAACACGTAACTGTTATGTTTTGATATAATAACTATTATTTTTTGCACCTTTCAATTCACCTGTGGTGAATATAGAATTGCTGTTCTAAAGATTACGTAATGCCTAGCGTCAATGAACATGCTGGGGTGCGCAAAAGTCCAAAAAACACGTAACTGTTATGTTTAGATATAAAAAACGTATTATATTGCAACCTTTACAATTCACCTGTGGTGAATAAGAATTGCTGTTTTAAGATTTACGTTGATTGCTGCGTCAAGGAAACTGCTGGGTGCGCAAAAGTCAAAAACACTAACTGTTGACTTTTTGATATAATAAACGGTAATTTTTTTTCACCATTCAATTCAACACTTGGTGAATAATATATTGCTGTTTTAAGATTACGAAGATGCAGCGTCAATGAACATTGATGGTGCGCAAAAGTCAAAAAACACGTAACGTGTTATGTTTTATATAATAAACGGTATTTTTTGCACCTATTCAATTTCACCTGTGGTGAATATAGAATTGCTGATTTTAAGATTTTACGTAAGAATGCTGCGTCAATGTAACATTGATGGGTGCGCAAAGTCCAAAAAAACACGTAACTGTTATGTTTTGATATAAAAAACAGCTATTTTTGCACCTTTCAATTCCACCTGTGGTGAATAAAGAATTCTTTTTTAAGATTTACGTAAATTCCTGGCGATCAATTGAACAGTGCAGGTGCGCAAAAGTCAAAAAAACTACGTAACAGTTATGTTTTTATATAATAAACTTTATTTTTCGCACCTTTCAATTCACCTGTGTGAATATAGAAATTGCTGTTTTTAGAATTTACGTAAGTGTGCGTCAATGAACAGTGCGGGTGGCGCAAAAGTCAAAAAACACTAACTGTGATGTTTTCGTACGATACACGTATTTTTGGCACAAACCAACCTGATGCTGACTACAAGATTGCTGGTTTGTAATTTAAGTGCAAGGTGGATATATCAAAGCAGTCACAGGTGTAATGGTAAAATTGAACACCTATCTGAAATGTATACTGATAATAAAAAGTGGAGTATATGCTTCTACAAAGAGACCTGCAGTTTACTAGAAATGTATGTTTATCCAATAAAATTCAGGCTGAGCCCAATATCCAGGAAATATTCAATAGCAAACTGTTAATAATAAGATATTCCACTACAATGTCTACACAAGTCTTTGTGAACTTGTCCATGTGTTCTTTATAGATACAGCTATCTGAGTTCGCCGCGGCCCACCCCCTCCCCCCCCCCCCCCCCCCGCTCCCACTAGCCGTGAAATTACAGTGGTAGATATTCTGCCTTTAAAATTGCTCTAGCTACTACATAAAATGTTACAAACCCTAATCTACACTAAATTTGGGAAGGATCACAGCTAATATAGAGGTTGTCTCTGTGCATAAATCGACTAATTTCGCTGAGCTGTTTGGGCCACAGGCAGAGTGGCAGGGTCCTATCCTATGAGACGCTGAGGAAGACACTGAGGCTGAAACAGGAAACGCTGGTTCTATGTAAAACGATGGTCATGGGATTTTTCCAGCCAATCGCAACCAAACACATCCCAGTCATGACGTCGCACACACATCTCACCTGCTCTATTCTGTAATCTGATTTGGCTGGCCGCCAAAATTTACAGTGAAGCCCGCAAAAGTCTCGGATCTTAATAGATGATGCACAGATTTTAAACCTTAATTATGGCGAAGATCTGGAAATTTTCGATCACCAATAAAAACCTTGCCGATTTCGATCTTTGTCCGATAAAAATCGCTCACACTAATGTGCGAGCCATAACTTTTTGTACTAACACCTACGGATGTCAAGTGAGGGGCATTTTTTGCGGGCTGATGTGTACTTGTTATCGCTAGCAGTTTGGATTGGCATGCGAACTTTTTTGATCATTTTTTATTCCAATTTTTTGAGGACGTAAATTGATTCAAAAAAACGCAATTTGTTTAGGCGTTTGGATTTTTTTCTTCGACGGTGTTCACGTACGGGATAAATGATGTATATATCCTTTTATAGCTCTGACCTTTTTCGGAACGCGGCGATACCAAATATGAGTAACTTTTTTATTATTTGAATATTTTTATTGTAAAATATGGTGAAAGGTGGTGATTTAACTTATGTAATACTTTTTTTTTTTTGTACTTTAAAACTTTATTTATTTTTTTTTTTTACTGAAAATAGGCGACCTGTGTACTTGACCACTAGGTGGCGCGATTGTTAATACAACCTAATGCATTGCATAGGCAATGCATTAGGGTGACAAGATGGCGGTTTCCCCCCACTTCCTGTCGCAGACTGAAGTGGGTCAATACCCGGCCAGGGTAATTGACGGGAGCCTTCCTCAAGGCTCCCCACCACATTGCCGGTTGATCGTATCGGCGCAGCATAGCTGCGCATATGCCGATCACTGCAACCGATCGTGCGCGGCAACCGATCGGCGGTTATTCAGACGCCGCGGCCATCTTTAGCCGCGGCGTCTTGACCGGGGTAAAACAGCGCCAGCGGGCGGAGCCAACCCGCGATGCTGTTACTGCGGAGCCGATCCCCCTCAAAGCCCCTTAGGCGGCCCTGGGACTTACTGATACGCCCCAGGTCGTTAAGGGGTAAACTCTTCAGATTGGGTCGGCAATAAACCACCAATCAGAATAGTGAAGCAGACAGTGGCCCATTATTATCCAATGAGGAGAATTTGACCCAATAAGAATAGGACGACATGGACCCATTCCTAACCATCGGATAAAAAATTGACCAATCCATATTCAAAAGGCGGGAACAGTTCAAAATACAGTAAAAAAGGCAGAAACAGCATGATTAGGTTTTGAAGCGGTGCGGGGCTCGTCCAGCGTCTCCAATCAGAGCGCGAAATCAAATTAACAGACTACAGAAGATGTCCCGGATGTGTATATAAAATGAATATTAATTAAGGGGGTAACGAAAAAAAAATATTTGCAGTCAATAAAATCAAGTTTATTTCTTTATTTTCGTTGCACCCATACTATTGATCCTTGGCTAACGAAAAAAAGAAATAAACATGTAATTTTATTGATGTAATATTTTTTTTCTTACCCCATATATTATTCATTTTATATACACATCGTACAACATCTGTAGTCTTATAAATTTGATTTCGGCAGTACAGTTTTTAATTTCAGATTGCATTGAAAACCCATAGGAGCGTCGCTCGCTTTCCCATTGGTCCAAATAAACAGCGCCTCTTTTAACTTAGCCAATCACAGAGCTCGCTCGTGAATTTCTTTTCCCCATACAACTCTATGAAAAGTAGCTCGCGAGCTCCTGGATATGGGCTGAAGCTGGACGAGCCCCGCCGATTCAACCAATAAGCTGGCTTTCTGCCTTTTTTACTGTATTTTGAACTGTCCGCCTTTGAATATGATTGGTCAATTTTTCTCCATAGGTTAGAATGGTCCCTGGTGCTTCCTATTCTGATTGGTCAACTCCTCCTCCATAGGATATAATGGCGCCACTGTCGCTCCTATTCTGATTAGGCTTGTTATGCCCGACCGAATCAGAATAGCTTAAACAATTTGAATTACTGTATTTCCGCGATTCTCCTCTATGCAATTCCCTATGATACGCCGGTTCTCGGCGACAAACGCGTTGTTCGGAGTTTTTAACTGCTTTATTTTGTAAAGAATGGTTCTGCTCTATTATCTGATAAAATGTTTAACACTTATAAAAATGATTTTTTTTTATTAAAACTACTATGCCCACGGCGCCTGAGCGCCGAGATTTCAGTGTGCCGATGTCATCCATAGACTACAATGGGAGAAGTAGCTCGCACTCAGATTGTGCTTGATAGCCAATGCGCGCCGCTAGCCGCAGCCCATCATCTCTTTTCTGTCTTTTTACTGTATTTTAAACTGTCCCTAGCCTTTGATTTTGATTGGTTCAAACGACTTCTCCATAGGCGATATAATGGACTTTGTCGCTCCTATCTGATTGGCCGAGATAGCCAAGCCCCCGCTACTCAGCCAATCAGCCTCTTTTCTGCATTTTTTACTGTATTTGAACTGTCCCGCCGTTGAATCTGAATTGTCAATCCTCGTTCTCCATAGTTTTTAATTGTTCATTGTCCGCTCCTATTCTGTTGGGGCCGGTTTCGCCGAACAATGAGAATAGCTTTCAGAATTATGAATTTACTGTATTTCCCGGCATTCCAAGATCCTAATTCTTTGATATTGCGCCGTTCTAGATTTTTGGGAAAGTGATTTTTTTGAAATATTTTTTATTTTTGTAGGTTGAGCTCTTTTCTGATAATGTTTTCCGCCTTTATAAAGGCGATTTTTTCGGACTCATACTCCATGCTGCACGGAGCGGGAGCGCCGAGATTTCTGTCGTTATCTTCGATCTGCTTCCTCGCATGTTTCCGATCTTGTTCCTTCCGCCGCCGCCGGAGCATTTAGAAGCAAATAAACCAGTCCCTGCCTGTCGAGCTGCCGAGCGCTGCATTTCGCGCACTTTGGCGAGCGCATCGTACATGCCTCGGGATTTCGAGCCAATCTCCCCGGCAATAAACTTCCTCCCCGACCTATCCCGCGCCGCGTCCCCGCCCCCGGGAACGCCATACACTTGCGCCCACACCGCGCCCGAAACCCCCCTTGTGGCCCTGCCCGGCCCCTACATGCGAGGCGCAGCTGAAAGTGGCGAACGCAGCGCCTAACCTGCATCCTCCCTGCATCCGACAGGGGGATTCGCCCTATGTGTAAAACATGCATCGGGTTTCAGACAAGTGGCCGATGTGTATTTACTTGCGTCTTTCAGATCCATTCAAAGAACTGTCATGTCAATTCTTGCTCCGAAAGACGCATGAGGAGCCCTATAATAAACTATAGAGTCAGCGGCTTAACTACCGGGGTAGCAAACAAAGCAACTGCCACGGGGCCCCCGGTGGCTTAGGGAGCTCCGGCGCCCCGGGGCAGCTGCTATCACGTCTGCAACCCCTGTGATGACGCTCTGAGCCTACGCCGGCATGAACATAACATTCACTGCGGCGGTGCAGAGCTGCGGGTCCGTCTGTAGGCAAGGGGGGGGGGCGGGCGCCGCCGCCAGAAGGCTCGCCCCTGCTTCAAAGAGGCCCGCTCATAATTGTATTGCACGTCCCGTGCGACGCGCATCACCAATTAAGATGAACGGCGGGGCAGCGCTGGAGAGCTGTGCTCTCCCTGCCCGTACCCTAGCTCTGCAGGCGGCGCGGGCGGAACTGACGTCACCGCGCCGCCTGCCGAGCTTCCTGTCCTCGGGGGGCCCCAAGCCTAAAGCACAGGCTTGGGCTGGAGGATACGCCGGGGGAGCGCGGCAAGGTAAGTAATGAGTCTACGGGTGGGGTGGTGAATACCTACAGGGGCTCAAAGGAAGGGAGTGGGGGGTGAAAATACCTACATGGGGGCTTAAAGGAAGGGGTGGGGAGTGAGAATACCTACAGGGGGGCCTCAAAAGGAAGGGGGTAGGGGTGTGAGAATACCTACAGGGGGGCTCTAAAGGAAGGGGGTGGTGAATACCTACAGGGGGGCTCTAAAGGAAGGGGGTGGGGGTGAGAATACCTACAGGGGTGCTCAAAAGGAAGGGGGGGATAACAATACCTACAGGGGGCTCTAAAGGGGGGGGGAGAACTATGCCTACAGGGGGCCCTAAAGGGGGGAGAGGAGAACTAATGCAATAGGGAGCCCTAATGCTTGGGGGAGGGGGAAAAATATGTCTACAGGGGGTCTCTAATCTACAGGGGGGACTATTCTGCCTACAGGGGGCCCTATCTACAGGGGGGACTAATCTGCCTACAAGTGAGGCCCTAATCTACCAGGGGGGACTATTCTGCCTACAAGGGGGGCCCTAATCTACAGGGGGGACTATTCTGCCTACAAGGGGGCTCTAATCTACGGAGGGGGAACTATTCTACCTACAAGGGGGCTCTGATCTACAGGGGGGAACTATTCTGCCTATAGGGGGGACTATTCTGCCTACAGGTGGCCCTAATCTACAGGGGGGGCAATTGTGCCTACAGGGGGCTCTAATCTACAGGGGGGGGGGACTATTCTGCCTACAAGGGGGCTCTAATTTACAGTAGGGGGAACTATTCTGCCTACAAGGGGTTCTCTAATCTACCTGGGGGGGAACTATTCTGCCTACAAGAGGGCCCAGAATCTACATGGGGGGGGGGACTATTCTGCCTACAATCGGGCACTAATCTACAGAGGGCTCGATTCTACCTACAGGGTTACTAAGCTACCTAGCTACCGCCCAGGGGCCCCGTTGTACCTTACAAACCGACTGGGGGAGCCCCATATTACCAGGGGGTAATTATTACAATTTCGGCCATTATAAATGGGGAGTATGTACATGGGGGAGGGCACTCCTCATTAGAAAATGATAAAAAAAGTGAGGAGTACTCAGGTATTTGTGGTTGTAAAATTCTACAGGGACTAGTGGTGGACGGAGAAGTCATCATGGAGGTCTGGACCGAATAGAGAAGAAAAGAGAAAGTGAACGACCTCCTCAGACAAGAAGTCCACCTGTGGAGCCCTAAATGTAAGTAAACAAATTGCAAACACCCTGTGTATCTGGTATCACCACTAACATGGTGGTTTATATACAGTCTGCAAGCCTGTGTAACTGTGACTACCACAATATGGTCTCTGTATGGTGGTTATATACAGTCTGCAGAGCCGGTCACTGGTATAGTACCACTAAATGGGTCCACTATATGTCGGTACTATGGTCTTTGTGTAATGATCAGTATAGTGTAGGGTATTATTCAGTCACTTTGTGGTCATGTCTGGCGGTGTAAATCAGGTTCCTATGTAGAAGTGTTATTTAGTAATTTTTCTTGGTATAGTGGATTTGTTTGGTAGCAGAAGATGGAAAGATGTATGGTGAGATATTTACCCTGTGTATTATCTACATTATCTAACAGCATGTCCTGGTAAATGTACGTGGTCAGGGAGGTGGGCAGGGGGTGGGGGCATCAAAAGTTTCTTCTTGGGGGCCCTGGCTTCACTAGTTACGCCCCTGTATATAGAGTATGTTTGCGTACATGCATGTTCATTGTGACTGTGCATGTCTAGTGAGTGTGCATATCCATATGTGTGCAGTGTATGTGCATATGTATATCTGTTTGTAAATCATGTTTATACATACATATTGCGAGTGTGTGTATCTATGCAGTATGTACTGTATGTGATCAGTGAGTGTTCTAGAATAAAATCCCTTAGTCCTTGTGCAAAAATACTTTTTATCCAGCATAATTAAGATCCAATCCTTTTATTTAGCAACATAATGAAACTGAGATATGTATAGTACTAACCCTTTGAGACCCACTAGTCCGTTTTCATACTGTGCATGAGTTCTTATTCACAGCTCAAAGGAGTCCGAAAGACAACAGCGGGTCAAAGCTATACTACATATCTCAGTTTCATTGTGGGCGACATGTATGACTGTTGAAGCTGACAGGCCAGTTCTAAATAGCTTTAAGGCAGCGTAGAATGCGGAAGAATGCATGAAGCTGTTTTTCTGCAGCTCATACATACAGAACAGTGTAGAGCCAATACCACAAGTCTGGCTCAGGCACCTACCTTAACCGGTCTGGCATTTCTTCTGCAGGTCATACATACATGTCACAGTGTAGAGCCAATACCACGTATTAGTTCTGGTCAGGCAACCACCTTTACCCTGGTCTGTTCTTCTGCAGTCCATACATACAGGGCAGTGTAGTGCCAAACCACAAGTCAGGTATCAGGCACCACCTATTACCCAGGTCTGGAGACTGTTCTTCTGCAGGTCATACATACAGGGTAGTAAGAGAGACCAATACCACAAGTCTGGCTCAGGCACCACCTTTTACCCCAGGTCTGTTCTTCTGCAGTCCATACATACAGGGCAGTGTAGAGCCAATATAACAAGTCCTGACTCAGGCACCACCTTTACCCTGTCTGTTTCTTCTGCAAGGTCATACAAAACAGGGACAGTGTAGAGCCAATACCATCAAGTCTGGCTCAGGCACCACCTTTTACCCTGGTCCTGGCTGTTCTTCTGCAGGTCATACATACAGGGCAGTGTAGAGCCAATACCACAAGTCTGGCTCAGGCACCACCTTTACCCTGACAGGCTGTCTTCTGCAGGTCATACATACAGGCAGTGTAGAGCCAAATACCCCAATTCAGTCTCAGGCACCACCTTTACCAGGTCTGGCTTTTTCTTCTTGCAGGTAATACATACAGGCGCAGGGGGTAAGACCAATACTACAAGTCTGGTCTCAGGCACCACCTTTACCTGGTCTGATCTACTGCAGGTCATACATACAGGGCAGTGTACAGCCAATACCACAAGTCTGGCTCATGCACCACCTTTACCCTGGTCTGGCTGTTTCTTCGTCTGCAGTCATACATACAGGGCAGGGCACAGCCAATCACCACAAGTCCAGGCTCAGGCACCACGCCTTTAAACCCTGGTCCTGGCAGTTCCTCTGCAGGTCAACATACAGAGCATGTAGAGCCAAAACCACAAGTCCTGGCTCAGGCACCACCTATACCCTGATCTGGCTGTTCTTCTGCAGGTCAAACATACAGGACAGGGTAGAGCCAAATACACAAGTCCTGGCTCCAGGCACACACCATTACCCTGGTCTGTTCATTCTGCAGGTCATACATACAGGACAGTGTAGAGCCATACCACAAGTCTGTCTCAGGCACCACTTTACCCTGGTCTGTTCCTTCTGCAATGTCATACATACAGGGCAGTTAAGCCAATACACAAGTCTGGCTCGGCACGACCATTACCCTGGTCTGACTGTTCTTCTGCAGGTTATACATACAGGAAGTGTAAGCCAATACCACAAGTCCAGGCTCAGCACCACCATACCCTGGTCTTTTCTTCATGCATGTCATACAGACAAGCAATGTAGAGCCAATACCACAAGTCTGGCTCAGGCACCACCTATACCCTGGTTTGTTTCTTCTGCAGGTCAAACGCAAGGCATTGTAGAGCAATACCACAAGTCTGGCTCAGGCACCACCTTTACCCTGGTTGGGCTGTTCTAACTGTTCTGCACCTAGGTTTGGCATCAAACATTCAGAAATGTGTCTAATCCTAATTATACATAATACATTCTTTTATAAAAAATATGAAAGTCTTTAAAGGGGTTTTGCCATGATCTAATGTTGGCGTGGGATCCACCCAAAAATGGAATTTCGGAGTCATATCTTTCCTAAATATAGGTTAGGATGATTAAAAAAATTGAAGGGCCGGGGTCTATGTGCTCGATCGGAGGCTACGCTTAGATGGCCTTTAGTTTCCTGACTGTTTTCTCTAAGCTCTCGACCAGGAGCAGATCTGGCAAGGCTCAAGAGCCCACTTGTTTTGTTTTGCGCTAATCGTGATGGCAGATTCACATGAATGATCTTTTGAAGTGGGAGAGGGAGAAGCAAATCAGTGGTTTACTGGGCATCTGCACTAGCATTAGTTTACTGTGGTGTCATATCCTGCCTGCTGTAAGCAAAATTCTCAGGTGTTGTAAATGTATTATAATATCTGGGGAGGAGAGAGACATGCAGTACAGCCCCTGCTCATGGGCCCTCCAGACGGCCTTCCCCCCAGACAGAAGTCAGTGAAAGTTCCTGCTCTGAGGCTTATCTTTTACTCCAACAGATAAGAGGTTGAGAAAACAAAACCCGTAAAGCTTGTGCAAAATACAGTTATCCTCTGTGGTTTTAGCCAAACATGTTTGCGTCAGACTACAGAGAACTGAATATCAGCCTCTAGAGCGAGCATGTGGAGTTTGAGCGATGCCATCACGGAGGGAGGAACATGTTTTATTAACACAGAAACAAGACACCCCTTTTTTCAGATGTGCTCACGGGAGGGTGGAGGTTATCGCTGTTAGGTGAGGAAATCAATTCTTGGCAAAACCCCTTTAAGTTGGGTATAGGACAGCCACAGATCAGATCAACAGGTTGTTGTCCCGTAGAGTCTCTGACGGCGGCTGTTGGTAAGAACTGGATGCATGCAGGATTTTAGGCTCCAATTTTACAAAACCACAGCGAAAATGTAATCTGGGCATAACGTGCAAACCCAGGGCCGCCATAAAGAAAGTATTGGTGGTAGTGCAGTATGTGGCTCGGAGCAGTCCAAGCTGGCCGCCTTGTTTCCCAGACGGCCGTCCCGCAATTTCATGACATCCTGTTAGGCCGTGTCTAGTCACACGGCTTATTTGCCGCCGGATTTGGCGCCATTATTCCGCCCGGATTGCGCTTCAATACGCGCCATCCGTCGGATATCATTACGGTAATCCACTGCTCTCATAGAAACAGTGTTGATTCCGTCGCTCCTCCTCAGCTCGTGGAGCAAATCCGCCGCGGGGGAGAAAGTGACATGCACATTATTTTACGGCAGCGGGAGCGCGCCGTAAACAAATTCGGCTGTGTCAGGATGGGCGTCCGGAAAGCGGCGCCCCCGCCGCACTCCGGCCCTCGGCCCCGCGTGCCCGGCCCCTTATACACTGCGGATTTGTGCGCTCAAGTACGCGCGACGAAATCCGTCTGGGAATAAGCCGTGTGAACACGGCCTAAGTGTGGGCACACAAAGAAGTTAGGGCCTTGCAAGAGGCCCGTGAGGCACTTGTTTAGCTGGCTAATAACAGAAATAAGGATCGACCTTGTGGGAGGAAGGGCCTGGCCTCACTGATTTAATTTATCAGGGCATCCCGCCTGCACATATAGAGAGGGGAGGGTCTCGCCCTGGTCATAGTGCAGAAGTAAACCTTAAACAAAGAACAGGCTTGATAGCCTGTTCTCTTCATAAACATACTGTATTTAGCTTTTATTTGGAGGCAGGGCCCTTCCTCCCACAGCGGGGCCCTTATTTCTATTATTTCTATTAGAAGCTGCAAAAACCGGTGCTGCTCAGGCCCCTGGCAAGGCTCAGAGATGTGTGGAGTCCTTGGCAAGTTCCCGAGATAGATGGAGCCCCTGGCAAGGACCTGAGATGTGTGGTGCCCCTGGTAAGGCCCAGAGATGTGTGGATTCCTTGGCAAGGCCCAGAGATAGGTGGGGCCCCTGGCAAGGACCTGAGATGTGTGGTGCCCCTGGTAAGGCCCAGAGATGTGTGGAGTCCTTGTCAAGGCCCAGAGATAGGTGGGGCCCCTGGCAAGAACATAACATGTGTGGGGCCCCTGGTAAAGACCTGAGAGGTGTGGGGCCCTTGGCAATGACAGAGTTACATTCTTAGTTTCAGGGATGGTCTCTTTCCCCAACAAGTTAAGGGTTTGCAAGGGCCCTGCATTGCTACTAAAAGTAGTGAGCATTGGAGGATGATGTTGGACCAAAAGAGAGGCCACTTTAGAAATCACGGTGGATCAAGGGTGTTGGGAAATGATAAATTATTCCTTAAAATTCAGTTAAAAAAAAAACAACAACCCTAATTCTAAATCCCATACAAGGATTGATTTTTGGTGACTTTCAACAAAATTTGTTTCGATCCAACCCAAATCAAATTTTTGAATTTGAGTCAAATTTAAAATTGACCTGAAACCAAAGCACAACACTAATTTTAATTCAACTATGTCATAGAATTTAATGTGTTTGCGTTTATTTTTCGCCTTGTTCACTCCTTTTCGACTCCATTGTAGATGCTGTAGTGGGAAGAGATCTAAAAGAGATTCTCTGTGTATAATGTGACAGGACATTTATATTATTACAAGGGCGCTGCAATATAATATTCTCCTGTTGTATAAAAACACAGAGCGCTGTCTAAAAGTACAAAATCTCAGCTTGGAGATAATTTAATGGATATGGCTAGACAAAATAAAATTATCATCAGAAATGCCTCAGCTAATATAATCTGAGCGTAAAATGATACTCACTTTTCAGGAGCAAAATGCATCATTTTGTATTGAGGATGAATTTCGTCAACATTGTTTAAACTAACTGAGGATATA